>OY821521.1:35285330-35350330 GCA_963682025.1 Cordilura impudica
ATGTGTGAAAACATTCCCCAAATTTGAAAAATAGAGAATTTGATTAAAAACAAATAGGGAAATTATAGTCGGTCTATACCACGAGTTTGGAAACCCTATCTCTTAGGTCGAACTAATTAGATATATAAAATAAGCATAAAACAAATTTGAGTAGCATTGCTATTAATTTTTTTGCCTTCGGAAATGAAAAAGTTCATATCGGATGCTATATTTACATGGGGTTGTGACTATATTTGGTAAGGTTACAAACCAAATCTGAGAAAAATATGTGCAATATTTTTGTTTTTTGCTAGATTTAAGTGAAGATCGGGTCAGACTAATAACTGTCGTATATAGCTTATTTTTGGACTATAGATTAATGGATATAATAAACACATACAAACCCAATTTGACTGATTTCGATGATAATTTGGATCTTATGCCAATTTATGTCGATTTCATAGGGGTCATTTGTATTGGGGCTAGGTCCAAATGTGAACCGATTTTCACCAATTTCAATAGCGTTCGTCCTATGGCCGATAGAAGCCTACATACTATATTTCATCTAAATATTCATATTTGCGACCTGTAGTTTGATTGCAAGGTAGGTTTACATAAAGACATAAAGACATAAGACGGACGGACAAACGGACATCGCTAAATCGACTCAGAAAGTTATTATAAGTCGATCGGTATATAGTATAGGGTATAAAACTGAGTTTGCTGAAGGAATACGCACAGATGTTTCAATATAACTTAAACATCATGTTCATATCTTCGAAAGGTCTCAGTTTCTTCTTTCTGAATCAGCTGAGAAATTCCAAATCGGTCAATATTCAAAAATGTTACTAGCTAATATGTGCACAAGGGTCAACGAAACGGTTTGTTTATCCGTAAGTTGAGATTTTGGATAGAGTCTTGTTGTTCTCGACAAGCCCTACCAGAAAGTAAAGGAAACAAAAGAACTTTGTTAAGGAAACGTACTCTTTAGGGAAATGTACTTATTAAAGAAATGTAACTTTTTTAGGAAACGTATTTATACCCTATACTACTATGTGGTTAAGGGGAGGGGGTACGGTTTTAAAACTTTTGAAACTTATTTTTTGCATTACAACATGTCCAGAGTGTTGTGTCAAAATTTCAAGTAAATCGGAGCAAAACTTAAGAAGATACAGTGTTTCCAGCGACCGGCCTCATACGGTATATCGTATATAAATCAGTTTTTACAAAACTTTAAATCGATTTTGTTGCAAATAAATGTTCGAAGTCCGTGAACTTCATAACTCAAAATCTACTTTAAAATTATACACACTATATCTACGCATAAATATCAGGTAACCACGAAGAGTTTTTATACCCTATACCACTATGTGGTTTGGGTATAATGACTTTGTGCTGCTGTTTGTAACAACCAAAAATGTTTGACCTAGACCCATCTTTAATTATAGCGATCGAATCAGAATCACTTTCTGAGTTGATTTAACAATGTCCGTCCGTCCGTCCGTCCGTCTGTGTGTCCATGTAAAGCTTGTAATCAAACTGCAGGTCGCAAATATGAATATATTTTGATGAAATTTGGTATGTAAGCATTTATCGGCCATGGGATGAACGCTATTGAAATTGGTGGGAATCGGTCCATGTTCAGACCTAGCCCCCATACAAATTACGCCTATGAAATCGACATAAATTGCCATAAGATCCAAATTGTCATATAGATCTTACTCAAATTGAGTTTGTATGCGTTCATTACATCCACTAATGAGTAGTCCAAAAATGATCCCTTTGACCCCATATGGAGCTGCTTCCCGATCTTCACTTAAATCTATTAAAAAACAAAAATATTGCACTGATTCTTCTCAAATTTTGTTTGTACATATTTTTGCAAAATACAAGGTTTCTAAACGCATGGTATAGGGTATCGTATAGTCGGTCTAGACCGACTATAATTTTCTTACTTGTTTTATTTTCCATTTTCTTCCCCATTTTTTAACAACAAATTCCCGAAATTTTATAGCAAAAATCGTGTTTTCCACTTCAAAATGCTGCAAAGAAATTTGAAAAAACTCTACGTCACTACCTTAGGAAACATGTCACCTTTTAAACACATGATCCGGTGACGAGTTATGATGTTCACCGCAAAAGAACAACGTCTCCGGAAATTCGCTGTCACGGACGTATGTACTAAGATTTTGAATTTAAATTTTTTTCAAAGATTCTTCAAATGTTATACTATAACGTGCATATAAAATAAATAAATAACCAAATTATTCATGTCTTCAAAAAAGAATTATGAAAACTAGCAGATTCCAGCGCTCAAAATTCGAGTGCAATTTCTAGGCAGTTTTATTTTTCAAATTAGCCAATTCACAAACCAACACTATTTTGGTTTATTTTTATTGTAAATGAAGAAAACAAACTCATTAACAAACACATTAACAAATTTAAGAAACACACACATAGCATATGTATAATTTTATGTATGTGTTAGTAGCAACTTTAAATGCAATTTACTCAAAATAAAGGAAAAAATTTAAAAATCTGTTAATCTGGTGAACAGCCAAAAAGAAATACCTTTCAAATAATATACGTTTGGTAAAAATCGGGATAAAACGTAGAACAAAACATCGGTAACAAGAACTCGCCTAGCCTATTAATATTATAGATAACAGTATTTGGTTAAGGTATAATGAATTTATGCTGATGTTTTTAACTACCAAAAATATTTGACCTAGATCCATCTTTTATTGTACCGATCGACTCAGAATCACTTTCTGCCCATCCGTCCGTCTGTCGGTGTGTCCATATAAACCTTTTAATCAAACTACAGGTCGTAAATATTAATATAGTTTGATTAAATTTAGTCTATAGGCTTCTATCGGCCAGGGAAAGAACGCTATTGAAATTGGTGAAAATCGGTTCATTTTCAGACCTAGTCGCCATACAAATGACCCCCTATGAGAACGACTTAAATTGTCATAATATCCAAAGTATCATATAGATCTCGGTCAAATTGGGTTTGTGTATCTTTATTACATCCATTTATCATTAGTCCAAATGTAAACCATACAGCACAATTCTTAGCCATAGCCCCCATATAAAACTGCTTCCCGATTTTCACTTAAATCTATCAAAAAACAAATATATTCCACAGATTTTTCTCAAATTTGGTTTGTATATGTTTTTGTAAAATATGAGTGGCTTTACCAAATATGGTCAGCACCGGTCCATTTTTCATATTTGCAGCCAAAAAATTAATAATAATGGCACTCAAATTTGGATTATGCTTATCTCCTAGTTGGACCTAAGAGACATGGTCTCTAAACGCATGGTATAGGGTATCGTATAGGCGGTCTAAACCGAATATAATTTTCTTACTTGTTTTTAAGGAAATTTTGTTTTTTAGGAAAAGGTGCTTTTTAAAGAAATAACACTTTCCTAAACAATTTCCTTTTTTTGAAAAGTTACCTATTTAAAAAACAGTACTTTTTTAAGAAGGAGTTCTTTTTTAATAAAATGTACTTTTTAAAGAAGAGGCAGTTTTTTATATAAAATGCTTCTTTAAAAAAATGTACCTTTTTAAAAAAAATTTAATGTATTAAGAAAAAGTACTTTTTCAATACGTTTTACGACAAAGTACTGTAGGATTTGATGCTTTTTTTTATAAAAGGCACTTTAAAAAAATGGTAGTTGTTTAGGAAAAAGTACTTCATAAATAAATTTTACTACTTTAATAAATGGTACTTTTTTATATGTTGCTATTTTATTATTATTGTTTTAGAAAAAATGTACTGTTTTTAGAAAATGTACTTTTTTAAGAAAATTTTTGTTTTAGAAAAGTACTTTCTTAAACGATCTTTTTATATTAATAAGATACTTTCTTTAAAAAAGGAAAATATGATATTTAAGAAAAGTAATTTTGTGAAGAAAAGTAAATTGTGAAGAAAAATACAAATAGGGGAACTTACAAACCTATTAAACATTTAAGTACTAGATTTTTTGTTACATTTTCAGAGTTTTTACGTATTTAAGATAACACTAGCCAACAAGGTTTTGGACAGGATCTACCAAATATCTTTCCTAGAGTAATTCGGTGGGTTGAATTCGAATCTGAAATTTGTTTTTATCTATCACGTCAGGTTTACGAGATACAGAAATAATGTTTTTATTCGTTTTTTATATAAAAAATCATTAGTTTATTTAAAAATCAATGAATCTTCGATAGTGAATGGCGTCATTTGAACGTCGCACAGAGAAGGCGGCCAAAAATCATTTTTTTTTTTGTTAGCGATTTTAAAATTATGTTATTCATTTGAAAGTAAATAATAGTAAACCTCGGGAGCCAAAAAATTGCGATTATATCTCAACTATATCACAGCGAACAGGGTCTTTGAAAATGGGCTTTCTCAGTATTTTGCTAAAATTAAAAATTTCTTTGTAAATTTTTATTTTTGAATGACTGTAACTTTTTTGATTTAAAAGATTTTGAAGTGAAATAAATTTTATATAATTTTGTGGCTTCCATATTATAAATGTTAGAAATCTAAAATCACTGAGTCATTCCGAAATTTAAAAAAAAAAAATTTTTAAAAAAGGTCCAAATTTTCCGAAAATCTCCTACTTAATAGAGCATAACTCCTGCCAGTCAAAAGCAGCCAGAAAAAATCTTGCACTCTTCTATAGTCCGCACCTTCCCCTATAGTCCTATATCCCATTATACATCCGCCAGTTTCCGCCCGTGTGCACCAGAACAATTTTTCTGACCCAAGGTTAGATTATTTCTGCAAAATTTATGAATACAAAAGTTGTCCACTATGTGGTTAGGATATATTAAGTTTGAGGTGATGTGTGTAACTGCCAAAAATATTGGACCTTTATCCATCTTTTATTATACGGATCGACTCAAAAACACTTTCTGAGTCGATTAAACGATGTCCGTCCGTCCGTCTGAGTGTTATGAATACAAAAGTTGGTCATACCGGTGCACCGCGGTGTATTTCTTTGCGTGTCGGTAGAGTTGTCAGGAGTTGTTATATACTTATAAAAAAAGGTTGAGATATAATGCGCTTAATTGTTACAGGTACATTTACATAGGTATCTTTCTAAAACATTAATAGTCTGAATTAGAGTTATATATGTAGTTTAAATACCTGACAAAATGGGAAACAATTTAAATAACAGGTAAATGGTAAAAAAAAAACTATTGCGACATAGCCCTTTATGAGCAGGTATGCTTCACCTTTTAAAAGGGGTTAGGGTGTGGGTTTTTTATGCTTCTAAAAGTGGTAATAAAAGATAAAAATTTGTAAATGGTAAAAAAAAAACTATTGCGACATAGCCCTTTAAGATATGAGCAGGTATGCTTCACCTTTTAAAAGGGGTTAGGGTGTGGATTTTTTATGCTTCTAAAAGTGGTAATAAAAGATAAAAATTTTTAGTTTACATAATTGCAAGAAAGAGTATTTATAATAATGTTTCCACAATTATTATTCATTACAATTTGTGCAATGGCTAAGTACTGTTACAGAGATCTGACAGATATTTATTTTCAACGAAATGATGTAGACCAGTGATGGGCAAATTTTCGGCTCCTAAAATACTCAAAGTGCAAACGAGTGCTAGACAAAGGGCACAACTACTTGCGGGGAAAGGGAAATGAAAAAATTTCTAGATCCATCCGTGCATGATGTTCATCGCACAAGAGTTGCGGAGAAACTAACATTGACACCAAATTTTCTTTCAGCAAAGACTGCAATAGGGTTATCGCCTCCCTCAATTAATGAATAAAAATTTTAACTGCAAATATCAAATGATAATTACTTGTTTGAAAATTACAAATTTTACATTGACTTTACTTTTAAAAAATGTAACTAAATTTTCTTTTTTTTAAATTACAATTTTTAAGCTGATTTTAATAGATTTTGCAAATGTTGAAACAGTTCTATATATAAAGCATACAATTATGTGTAAGCGGCAACACTTTTCATTTTCGACGTCGCTCAACCAAGCACTGTGGTCAATAACATGTTTTTAAATCGTAAATTTTCAAATTTTGTTTGTATGAAAAATTTTGTTTAACTTTTGTTAGAGTTTTTCTATATTTTAAATATTTTTATTTGCAGTATTTTCATAATTTAATCATTCCTATATATTCTTTAAGGTTGCAGTATTTGAAATTCCATATTTGAAAGGTAATCTTTATCTTGAAGTATCAATATATTTATGATTTGTTGAAAATAACCCTTGTCGGGATTGATAAAATGACTGAAGTTTAGAAAATATATTTTAAATCTATCTATGAGATTTATTTTTAATTATTTAACTTAAAGCCTTGATAATTGTAAAAAATATTGGCAATTATGCCAAAATTTAAATAAATGATAATACAAGATACATTTTTTTATTGAAAATTGATTGAACATTATTCAAATTTGTCACTTAAATGTTTTGATAATTACTTCTTTAATTTCTTTTATTTGTATGTTAATAATACTATGATTGGAAAATATACGTAAATTTCTTAAATTCCAGTATATGTATTATTTAAATATTATATTTTGTATTATGAGAATTTTGTGTTTATTCCACTGTACTTGTGGGCAAAGCATGTTGTCATGCATGAGAAATATGAGAGTAGAGTAAGTAGAGAGAGAGAGAGTAGAGAGAATTAAGAAATATGAGAGTAAAGAATTTCATTCTGCTCTTCTATTCCTTCCCTTCATGCTGGCTCTTGACTGTCCCCTTCATCAAGCACTCAAGTGCAAACGGCTAGCTCGTAAGTGCAAAAGGCTCCTGCGAGCCAAATTGCCCATCACTGATGTAGACGATGTAATTTTGCACATAGTGAGCAACGACTTCTTTAAGAATTGTAACCTAGAAGACATTGAAATGCACAAAGGAAAAATTACTAATTTTGCATCGAATTTGAAAAGACGGTACATTGAATGCTCTCATAGCAAGGCAAAGATGTACAAACGTTACCAAGACTGGTTAATAAAGGAACTTATTTTTGAGAGTGCATCTACAACTGCCAACGAAAGTGGAAAAAAGGTTCGACCAGCAAAACCAATTGACGGATGTAGTGAAAGATCTCAAAGGCGCAAGCTGGAGAGTATCAATGAAGAAATTTCTCAAAGAATTATTAAGGATTCATTTTTGCACCAAATTCAACCAACGCAAAATAAAAAAAATAAAATTGAAATAATTGAAAAAATAGTAGAAGCGAGCCCAAGGCGCACAAAGAGGATTTTGAAAAGCATTCCTACACCAATTGAAGATAAGAAATTTACGCCGGAAGAAGCATTCGCCCTATTTTTGGATTTGAAATTGACCAAAAATCAATATAAGGAATTGCGGAAGCGAACCAATGAAAAGAATTGTGGGATTTTTCTAGAGTACCGAGATTTAGTTTCTGCCAAAAAAAGAATGCTTACCTTCACAATCTGCTATTAGTGTCACTTCAACATCAGCAGAAATAAAATTGCAAGATCTCCTTGAACATACTGCAGAACGATTGCTAAATACGCTTGATACTGATCATTTAAAAAAATTGGAAATGACAGCATTACTTTAATTTCTAAATGGGGATGTGATGGATCCTCTGATCAGAAACAATACAAGCAATTTAATGCCGAAAATTCATCAGATGCTAATTTATTTATGGTATCTTTCGTTTCATTGCGCTTAACAAAAAGGTATAGCGTCTTAGAGCCGTCAACTAGTAGAGCAACAGAAATTGATATATGGAAAAATGAAATTCCTTCTTCAACGAAGTATTGCAGACAAATAAAATTTGCATTCAAAAAGGAACCAAAGATGTCATAACTGAAAAAGTTCAAAAAATAAAAGATCAAATTAAGGAACTTCAACCAGTAGTATTTAAATTTGATGACCAAGACATTGAAGTACATTTTAAAATGTGCCTCACAATGATTGATGGAAATTTGCACAAGCTTAAACTGGAACAAAGTCAACGTCAAGCTGCATTATATGCCAAAAGACATCAAGTCAATTACGCCAACCCCAACCAGAAGACGATAGTTTTACGGAAGCCTACGAATTTGGAATGTCCCCTCTTCATGCTAGAATACGTTTCATGGAGCATATTCTAAATTCAACAAAAATATCTACAGCTAGGCCTCGTAATCGACCAACCAAAACAAGGGGAAGGAAACACAAATGATGGAAATACTGCAAGGAGATTTTTTCCGATCCGGAAACTGCAGCATCTATCACAGGTGTAGATCATGAGTTAATAAGACGCTTCAAAATCATATTACAAGTTCTAGCATGCACCAGAAAGATAAATGCAAAACAATTTGGAGAGTACGCCAATAAAACAGCTATACTTTATAATGAAAACTACTCTTGTGGATATATGCCATCCGCAGTTCATAAAATTTTGTACCATGGGGAACAAATAATTCAAAACAATATGCTACCAGTAGGAGATCCATCTGAAGAAGCACAAAAAAAAGGAACAAAGACTACAGATTCTTTCGCGAGCATAACACAAGGAAAATGTCCAGATGTTATACTAATGAAGACGTTATCACTATTTTGTTGTGCACTTCAGATCCATATATGTCCAACATTCGTCAAAAATGGAAAACTACCTCTATTGAATTAGACGAAGAAGCTAAACAACTTCTAGAAGATGAAAATCAAGGCTATTTAGAAGAAATTTTTACTAAAATTGGTTGAGTTAAAGTACTTTTTCGTTACACTAATAAGTTACATTTTTTTTATATAGTTAAAAAATTTTCTTGATAGCAAAATTTATATATTTTTTAAATTTACAATAAGAATTGTTATATTTCATAAATTTACCATAAAAATTGATATAGAAATATTTAAAAAGACAATAAAAAAAATTTATTTTCTATTTCTTCTCTATCTTAAACCAATATAAGGTAACTTTTACGTTCCCTGCTTAATAAATTATATTTTAACTCGGGATCTTTCAAAAAAAAAAAAAAAACAACCTTTGGCCCTTGTGCACATTAGGACTAAAAATTTACGGGGCCAAAGTTTGGCATTTTCTGAAAAAATTAAGTTAAAAATTTGTTAAAAAGTATTAGTTGTAAAACTAACTGAAAAAATAAGACATTATATCAAAAAAAAACCTTTTAACACTTCACTTTTGTACTAAAATGCAACTACAAATGAAAATGTATTTTAAACCCTCCGTAACTTTTTTCATTTTCGGTAGAGAATTACGTTTTATAGCAAAACTTAAAGGCTGAAGTCTCATCTACCAAACAAAAAAAACCGCATATCAAAATTCCAATCCAATCAAAAGTTGTAGATTTTTGACCGCCTTCTCGTCAAATGGTCCACTGTGTGGCGGTAGGAAATATCGCCCAAAAAAAAAAAAAAAAAATGAAAAATCGCCCAAAAACATTCCATACAAAATTGGGTTAAATTTCATATGAAGAAACATTTCGTTATTTTTGGGCTTAATTTCGTTTAATAAAATAGGGTAATTTTTCATTACGAAAAATAACCAAAAAAATAACATATGAAAAATGGCCTAAAATTGTTCCATTTGGAGTTTTCAAACAACTGTTGGTAATTCATGTTGATTACTTTGATGAAAAGGTAAGTACGTCTTTATCCATAAATGAGAAGGATTAGTTTTGTTTGGTTATAAATACTTTGGACATAAAATATATGTACAGAAACAAACTGAAAATGAGAAATTTTTTAAAAAAAAAAATTGCGCGATTTTTTTTTTAACAAATTTTTCACCTGCGGCGCTTTGGACAATATTTAAAATTTTTCCAGGAAAAAGCTCATAAAAAATTTAAAAAAAGAAACTAAAAATGAAAAATTTTTACAAAAGATCGCGCGATTTTTGTAAAAATTTTTCGCCTGCGACGCTTTGGTCAAAAGAAAAACTAAAAGTATATAATTTTGACAAAAATTCGCTAGATTCTCATTCTCCGCAATAGAAACAAAATGAATCAATATACATTACAAATAACTTTAAAAACGCTAATTGTTTTTCCCAACAGATATTTCCCTTCATATTTGTTTTATTGGATAAAAAAAAAAACAAAAAGTGTTACGACCATCTAGTCAATTACATAAATAATAATATATTTAATTTGGAGGCATACAGTTTCATGACCGACTTTGAAACTGCATTGCAAAGTTCTTTAAAAAAAACTTCCTAACGCAAAACACTACGGGTGCTGGTTTCTTTTCTACCAAGCAATTAGGCGCAATCTCCCAATACAGTATTGTTGCCTTGTCGTCATTTGAAATACTGCAATGAGTGCGTACTTAAATTGCAGGCAAAAAGTTTGGCTGGAGGCTTAAACCAGTACTATTGATAGCAAGTGAATCAATTTTAAAATATACAAATTATGTAAATTTATTTTTATTAAATATTATATTATTATTAATTTTATTAGTATTTACTTTTAGAAGAATAAATTTATTTATATTTTATTTATTTTTTGAAAGTAGATTAATTCCAACTTTATTTTTAATTTTAGGATGGGGGTATCAGCAAGAACGATTACAAGCTGGAATATATTTATTATTTTATACTTTGTTAGTATCCATACTGTCGCACAGCTGCTGAAGAAGCAATGAATGTTTTCATTTGAAAATAAAGAACATTTTTCATAATTTGGGTGATTTTTCTTTCATTTTGGGCAAAAAATCGTTATTCATATTTGGGTGATTTTTTGTTTCTTTTTGGGTTGTTTTTCCTTTTTTTTTTTGCGAAATTTCGTATTTTTATTTTTGGGTGATTTTTCATTTTTTTTTTTTTTTTTGGCAATATTTCATTTGGGCGATTTTTCATTTTTTTTTTTGCGATTTTTGGGCGCTACTTCTTAACGCCAGAATTAAAATCGGTTTGGTGGTTACTTGACTCTCTCCAAAGTACTAGAATTGAAAAATCGAAATAGATCTTCTTGCCATTTGACCACTTGTATAAATTAGTTCTGCAACTATTGCAAAACATTTCTAACAGCAAAACCAAAATTGTAAATATGCACATTTTAATGATACTGATATTGCATATCCTTTTTTTTTTCAACCAAATATTCAGCACACACAAAGCAAAAATAGCATGAATCAGTAACACACAATCTCCCTGACATGCTTAAATGCTTCTGTCAAATTAATAATTGTGAAATTCTAGTGTCAGTATTGACTGTTTTGCAGTATTGCCAGCATCCGATAAAAAATTTGCAAGACGTGATAGCCCAAGATTAGTTCGTTTCTGCAGTCAATTTTTTTTTTTAATTTGTAGACCAGTGTAATTATTATAAATTGCCGGAATGTACATTAATGCAAACTATGGTATTTTAAAGTTCCAATTGCTTTTGCTGTCAAAAACGTTTTTAATTATCTCGAAAAATTGAATTTTCAAATTAGCCTTTGAACCTTGTTTCCAGCAGGGTGCTTTTAATTGTCTTCATCGTCTAATTCGTATACAAATTTCATAATACAGTTTTGTTGTTTTGTTAATACTTCATGATAGTCAGCATAAAAGAATTTTATTTAAGTCAATTATAATTGAAGTATTTTTGCTTGAATTATAACTGTTTTGAATAAACATGATATTAATTTAAAGCTTTCACAAAAAGCACCTTTGTTAAGGATACAACTTAAGTTATTCCTTAGATACCTGTTTAACTAAGACATAGACGCCTTAGTTACATCGATTTTGAAGAGTTTGCTTTTTGGCAGAAGTGTAAGCATTAATAATAGAAAGCGCTTACATATGACATTGATTAATATGAAATATACTCCTACGCCATACAAACGGTAATTTTGCCTTTAATGGACCTCAGTTAATAATCCTGTTTTATACATTCTGTATAATACTCTTGGGCTCCACTAATAGAAACATTGCCAGAACTGATAAACGATTATGACAGTTTAATTATGTTTATAACTTTATCTTTTTTTTTTTGTGACTTAATCATAAGCAGGACTCTTTGTTGTATTAAAGTTGTTATCTTTAATAAAATTTGTATAGATAGAATGGAATAGAATAAATTGACCATCAAATTTGATGGACACATTTAATAATGTTTGTATTAAATCGAATAACCTTGCCAAGAATAATATTGAAATTAAGTTTAGATATTTAATATATTGATAAATAGAGTTCTGAATATTGTTTGCCGCCAATAGCGATTTGTGTGATTTTCTCGTATTTCTCAAAACTTTTCTTTTAGCAAAAAGTTTTACAACCAAATGTCTTGCAACTTTCATGGTTATTTTAACTTTTTGGAGAAAAATGAAATTGTCATTAATTTTGGCATTTCATTTGTGGCAATTAGGATATTTTTATTTCTTTGATTCTTTTCTTTTTTGCTGTATCTGCAAATATATTGTTTGTTGTATAGCAAAGAATTTACAAAGCCTTTTGTAGCGTTACTAATGTGCAACCTTTTAAAATACTTATAAAGAAGACATTTTCTCATCTACATACTTCAGGAATTCTTTTACCAATAACTTTATGGGTGTTTTAATGGCGGAGAGCTTTATTTCTAGAAATAAACTCATTACAAAATGTTTTTTTTTTAATAATATTTGCAAAAATCCTATTAGTATTTGGAAATTTCATTACCAGGAATTAGGGTACGAATCAATGGTGGCAATTTAATTTTTTTTTTTTTTTTAAATAATAAAGTTAAAGACATTATTCAAGGTTATCAAACATATCGAACCGTGACCGCGAAAACAACTTAAGTGCTAAAAATCAAACTTCAAGAAGAAGGTTTTTCTAAACCCCGCAACAAGTCTAGACACCAATGTACACGTAAAACCCAGCCGAAATTAACCCTTTTATTTGTTTTAAATGTATCTTTCCTTTATCTTTTGCTTATTATGGTACTTCGTGCACCTATGACATTTTAATGGATGATGCAAATGATTCTGTTTTTTTTTTCAAAAAACTTAAATCAAATACTATGTCACTTAACATATTTTCGCAATCTTGGCGCGATATACTCGAAACAATGACAATTTGTCCCAGCAAATTGTGCTGAGAATTTGGATAATGCTTATCCACAACTCGCCTTATGAGCATATAAAAATTTGTTTATTATTTGGGAATATCTCACGTAAAACCACTTTTGAGGTGAAATTTAATATCTTGAGATGAAAATTTTTTAGGACCGAAGGATCTTAAGAAAGTAAAAAATAACAGAAAAATTTTAATTTTTTGAAGGATCAACATGACAATAACATTTGAAAAATTTATATGAAACTATACGATAGAGACCCTATCTCTTTGGCCCAACAAATTGGATATAGAAAATAAGCATAAACCAAATTTTAGTGGCATCTATAATATTAATAGGCTTGGCGATTTCTTGTTACCGATGTTTTATTCTACCGTTTTATACCGATTTTGACCAAACATATATTATTTGAAAGGTATTTCTTTTTAGCTGTTCACTAGATTTACAGATTTCCTTTATTTTGAGTAAATTGCATTTAAAGTTGCTACTAACATATACATACATAAAATTATACATATGCTATCCCAATAAACCATTACATAAGTGAAATGTAACTGAATCGGAGAATAAGCTTACTACAACAATATTTCTATAACTTTTCACAAGCATTTTTATGATAGGTTTATTTAATTGCAAAATATGAACTCTTTTTAAATGATGATTTAAAAACGCTTTACAATAGCAATAGCATTTACAATAACACTTGATATACACTTAGATTGTATAACAGTTTGGCAAATATGATTGTAAACGACTTATGCTCGCTATAGTTTTGTAAACGTTGTTGCATATGAAGTCCCGTTATTTGAACGTTTTGTAAACGTTGCACATTGGGTTCAACATTGTGTTCTTTACGATTTAAGTGCATATTTTTTCCATTAAATCTTTCAACGGTGATGATGAAGATTATTATAATGAATTTAATGATGATGGTGAAGTAAATAATTTTCCAAAAAAAGGCTTATTACCAATGAAAATTTTTTTTTCAATATTTTTTTTTTTAAATGGTTATTTTTTATGTGTTTATGCTTATGCATCAACAAAAAATATATGTATATAATATTTCCTAATGTGACTCTTTGAGTTTAATTTGTGGAATTATTGAATTTGGATAAAATTTCAATTTAAAATTTTACTAATACATAATAATAATAAATATATATTAAATATTTATTCCTTTCTTATTTTTTAATAAAATCTTTTTTTTTTTCTAAAAGCACATTAAATATGCTCTAATCTGCAACTTTATTTACTAATTTATCGCTTTTCGTCCCAAAGTTACAACTAAAGTTGTGATATAAAAACACTTTTCCCAAAATACAAAAAAGCACCTAACAGCACAAAAAATTTTTTTTGCAACTTTTTTCTTCTCAATGCTGGTTTTTTTTATGTATTTATGAATATCCAGCAATTAAAAATAACAATATTTTAAAACTACGGCTTCCGTGAATTAATCGCCACTTTGGTTACCATCGAACCCATTGTGCGGTGTTGCATGTGATGTCCCGTTATTATCGCCTTAAATTATTGTGAAATCCTCAGTCTTTTTCTTTTGTTTGAAGAGTGAAGTGTTTTTTTAAATAAATAAAATATATATATAATATATAGGTACAGTTTGTATTTAAAAAAAAATCTTGTGAGTCCGATCACAGGGGAGATGTGTAAACATCTGGTAATAAATAAAATGCAGAAAACAGCGACAAAGAGGTTATTTCATATAATAATTTTTTCACCAAACAATCATAAGTCATACAGATTTGTCTTAATGGTCACATCTTACGCGTAAGATGTGACTCTCACATATACGCTATTTTTGTGATTGTATTGTGAAATAGAAATTTACCCCTCTGCACACATCAAAAGTAAATATATCTTATATATAAAATTCTTCTGTCGCGGTGTTTGTGGTAAAATTCCGCCGAAACGGCTCGACCGATTATCATGAAATTTTATGCACATATTGGGTAGGTTTGAGAATCGGACAACGTCTATTTTTTTTTTTTTGATAGGGCCACTGGGAGGGGTACCCTCATAGAAAGTGAACTTTTAAAATCAGATATCTGGAGTGCTATGATAGCCATAAGTGCCACGCCCACTTGAGATATCAAAAAAAATACACCTGTTGTCCGTTTCTGAGACCTACCCAACATCCACACAAAATTTCATGAGAATCGGTCAAGCCGTCGTTTCGGAGGAGTGCAATTACAGAGACCGCGACACGAGAATTTTATATATAAGAAGTTAAACTCCTCCTTTTTTGTTTTTCATTTTATTTTTTTGTTTAGAGCGATTTGACTGCAAGTCAGAATGTATGTATGTTTTATCATAGGAAATTTTTGTATGTATTAATGGACCCGATAGGTGGCGCTGGGGTAAAGTCATTTCGAATATTCTTATTTACGGTGCGATTTTAATGAAACTAAGAATGTACATATGTGTATGTTAGATGATGCCAAAAAATTTTTTGTTGGACCCGGTAGATGGCGCTGGCGTTCGAAAAATAATGAGTTGTCAAATTTATTTAAATTTTATAAGTTTCAAAATTCACAAACGTTTTTATATACAAATATTCTAACCAAAAAGGAAGGAAAAATTGCATTGGCTATTGCTTTATCCGGAATAGCCGCAACATTATTGCATGGTGGTCGCACAGCTCATTCAGCACTCAAATCACCGTTAAATGTACAAACGAATGAGAAAGCCGTATTAATATAAAAAAAAGATTCCGGTATGGCAAAAGTTCTGCAATAATGCAATATTATTATTTGGGATGAATATAACATGGCTTACAAACATTTCCTAGAAGCACTACATAGAACTTTAAAAGATTTGAAAGGCAATGAAAGACTTCTTGGTGGAGCTCTCATTTTATTATCCATGATCCAACGGCTGACCAGTTTTCAAAACAACTACTTGGTTAAGTGAAAGAACTATTTAAGCCGCAAAAAATTTCGATGTCGATAATATTAATGTTATTATTCAGGATATAATTGATTCCGAAAGTGTTATTTCAAATCTATGGATAGTGTTGTTGAAGAAAATGAAGCAGTCAATTATCCAACAGAATTTTTGAATTCACTTGATGTACCCGATCTACCTCCACATTTATTAAAATTAAAAGTTGGTTCTCCAATAATTTTGCTACGTAACCTCAACGCTCCGAGACTATGTAATGGCACCAGGATAATTGTTGAGAGGATAATACTCAATGTTATTGAGGCCACAATTCTCAAAGGCAAATTTAAAGGAGAACATGTCTTGCTGCCAAAAATTCCAATGATTCCTACCGACACACTGATAACATTCAAAAGATTGCAATTTCCGAACAGAATGGGTTTTACCATGACCATCAATAAATCTCAAGGACAATCATTGCAAATATGTGGTTTGGACCTCGAAAACAGTTGTTTTTCCCGTGTCGGAAAGCCAGTAAAATTTATTAATTTACTGCCAGAATAAGGAAACTAAAAATATTGTTCACTCTTTTTAGAATTACAATGATAGAAATATATTAGTCATTCTTATACATACGTTTGTTACAATAAATATTTATTTTAATTTTCATAAATAAAACATGGTTTTTCTTTAACAGTTTTAATATTAACAAATGAACAAACGTTTTTTTATATAGATATATACAGATTCTAACTAAAATTAAAAATTCATTGAGGGCAAAACAACGTTTGCCGGGTCCAGCTAGTAAGTATATAAATTTATATTTTTTAAATATTTGATATGCGATATAAATCAAAACGAAGTATTCGTGAAGAATCTAAAGAAATTGCAGAATTGTTAGTGGACGAACTGGCGGACAAACTTTGCTGGAAAGGCACAGAAGATAAAAAGAGTGTGCGCAGCCTGAGTGCAGTAAAAGCCATAAGAAGTAAGCAATTTTATACATTTCATTTATTTATTTCATTGACTTTTGAAATTCAATAGATGCTGCAATTTGCATTGGATTGCCAGAGGATGAATTTATCAAAAGTACAAAAGCATTCTTCAAATTCGCTAAAAATAGACAAGAGTCTAGAAATATATATAAGACAAAGGCAAAGATAAATAAATAAAATAAAAAAAATTATAAAAAATCAATAAATTTATTTTTAAACCAGAATATTTGAAAAACACTTAATCTATCTTAATCTTTAATCTATAATATCAATAGGCTAGGTGATTTCTTGTGAGCGATGTTTTGTTCTACCGTTTTATACCGATTTTGACCAAGCGTGTATTATTTGAAAGGTGTTTCTTTTTAGCCATTTTGCAGATTTACAGATTTTTACATTTTTTCCTTCATTTTGAGTAAATTGAATTTAAAGTTGCTACTAACACACCCATAAAATTATACATATGCTATGTGTGTGTTTATTAAATTTGTTAATTTAAAAAATTGTTGGTTTGTGAATTCGCTAAGTTGAAAAATAGTTGCCTAGAAATTGCACTCGAATTTCGAGCGCTGGAATCTGCTAGTTGTATTTAAAAGCTTACAAAAATATAACGATTATAAGTTTAAAAAAATATTACGATTATAAGCTTATTGCAAGCATAATTAGAATACTATTTTCCTGTACGCTTATTCTATAATTAGACTTCTAAGCTTGTTCACAAGGGTTCAGTTTTCGTTATTAAACAATTGTTAAGAAGCCTTTCACAATAATATTCACAACAGTTTTCTAAACTTAATGCTTATGGTACCAAGTTTGCTACAAGCTATTTTTATACTGTTTTGGTTTCATTCACAATAATAATAAACCAAAAAAAAGGTTTGTGAGTTGTCGAGAAATAAAGTTGGCTAGAAATTGCACTCGAATTTCGAGTGCTGGAATATGCTAGTTGTTATTAATTATTTTGCCTTCGGCTATGAAAAAGTTCATATCGGATGCTATATTTATATGGGGACTAGGTCGAAGAATGGACCAATCCTGATCATATTTGATAAGTTCACTTATTTTTGTAACATATACAAAACAAATTTGAGAAAAATCTGTGCAATATTTTTGTTTTTTGATAGATTTAAGTGAAGATCGGGAACCACCTTTATGTGGGGGCTATAACTAAGAATTATCCCAATTTGACTGAGATCTATATGATAATTTGGATCTTATGGCAATTTATGTCGATTTCATAGGGGTCATTTGCATGGGGACTAGATCTGAACATGGATAGAATTTTACCAATTTCAACATTGTTTATCCTATGGCCGAGAAAAGCTTATATACCAAATTTCTTCAAAATATAATTATATTTGCGACCTGCGGTTTGATTACAAGGTTTACGGACGGACGGTTTAAATAGACTCAAAAAGTGATTCTGAGTCGATCGGTATACTTGTATTGTATACTTATAGGGAGGGCTCTTTAAATTACCGTAATTTGAAATTTTTTTGAGTAATTTCATTAAAATAAAAATAGAGTTGCACCCGCGGATCGTCACGGGTGCAAGAGTATAAATAAGGTTAAAGAGGACACTTTCACCTTTCTCTGTGTGTCATACGTTTCTTGTTGCCTTTTGTTCCCTAGAAGTTCCATTCCACTAAATTTGAAATTTGACACAAATATAGTAGTTAAATATTTCAGAACACTCCTAATATTAAACGGTAGAATTGTGACCACTTATAACAACTAAAGACTGCAATCGTACCAACCTTGTAAAGTAGACCGCAGGTCATTATCGACAATAGCTTGCGAGTAGTAACCATTTAATTTTGATAAAAAAAAAAACAAAAAAAAAATCACCTTTTTCTGAAATTAAAAAAAAAAAAACAGTTGAGTTTGACAACATGCCACGCCCACAATTAGCAATAGTTTAACCTAATTTTTTGGCTACATTAATTTGGTTATATTAGCTTCAAAATGGCGTTAAAATTTAAAAAATCGATGACAAAAAAAATTGGACTTTTGGCCAATAAAAACAAAATTTCAGCCACAGTGCATCGTGGCTGTTCTGAAGAATCGCATTCTGGACGTCCAATTTGGGGCCACTTTTTCAAGTATTGTTAGCCTCCAAGGCATCAATTGTTTCTGGTTTATCAGCGTAAAACAGTGACTTCACGTGACCTACAGGAAATAATAGTGAGGTGTCAAATCCCGTGACCTTGGAGGCCAATTGACAGGTCCATTTTCCAAAATCAACTTTTTGCCAAATTTTGATTTTAATAAGTCGATGGTTGAGGTTGCACGTAGCGCCATCCTGTTTAAACCACATCTCGCCCTGATCAATGTCATCCATACTTGCAAACAAAAATTCATTGATCATCAGCTTCGGCTTCATTTTTAAGACATAAGGTCGATCATTTCACCAGCGTGTAAACCGTGTAGGGTCTGTTGTGGATTGGTCTCACTCCGTATGCAGCAATTTTGTTTTGTATTAACAAACCAGTTAAGCCAAAAATAGCCTCACTGCTGAACAAAACTTTGCGATAAAATATCGGGTCAGTTTCCAACTGCTCCAGAGCCCACTTGGCGAAAGAACGACGCATATAATGATCTCGCAGTTTTAATTTCTGCACCAGCTGGATCTTATATGCGTCTAGGCCAAGATCTTTGAGCAAAATTTTCAAGTAGTGAACGGACCGAGCCACAATTCCTACGACAGACGACGAATCGATAAATTTGGATCTTCTTCCTCACTTTCGTTTACAGCGGCGATCTTCTCTACAGTACGCTCATCCCTTTGACGTATTGGTGTTATCGCATCATTTAGAGAGTACGTGGTATGAAATCTATTCACAATTCGACGGATGGCTTGCTCATATCGTTTGATAGACAAAGTCGCCTATAAGTTGCGCGAATCGATGACTAATATTCAAAGTAAATTTGGATAATTTGATAGCGTTGTTCAAGCGTGAGTCTCTTCAATACGATTTGCCAGCGTACACTGATCATAAATGCCAAAACGTGAGTACAGTACAGTGCAGTACAGTTCGATTGGCAGATAACCCTTTCGTAAACTCTATTGAAGCAATAAAAAAACACCTTTTGTCACCAGACACTTCATATTCGCATTATGACTTACAACTTTTGTTCAAAATTTCAAAACAAAATATAAAAGATATCTAACATTTGTGGATTACATGAACTAAATACAAAATTTAGTAAAATTTTAGGTCGAAATTTACTTTGTTGAATATTCGAGGTTGAAGACAGCAATAGATTCAATACATTTTAAAATGTATTCTTAAATAATGATTAGTTGTAACGGGCCTAAGAAAGCCGCCATAAATAGTTGGAAATACTTTTTTAAGAAAACAGTTTTTTTAGAAACGATCTAACAACCATTTTGCACCACAACGCTTAGTTTTTGAGTTATAAGCGATTTGTTGTTCCTCGTCAAATTCTACGTTTTTCAATATAACAAATCTTAAATAATTTAAAACAAAAATAGCTACTGATATAGGATCAAATGTTTTTGCTTCTACTAAAATATTTTTCTTTTAATTTCAGGTAATAATTTCGATGTAGCATTATCTTTATACACTGGGTAAGATGAAATAACAAATATGTACTTATATACTAAAAGTACGGAGGTTGAGCTTTGACGGGCTCACTACTCTAAGCAAGCACGAACAATGTAACGCTCTATATAAAATGAAATTAGCGGAACTCGGTGTAGGTTAGTGATAAACCATTGCATTGCAGTTGGACCTCTAGACCCAAACTTAGTTCCTGGTTGCATTCGATGCGACATACATATTTGTACATTGTGTCCACTAATCATCTGCTTACAATTTAACAATGTACTACCATTGTCATCATATAGAGCAAATCCCCGATATTCACTTAATATATATCCAAGGTCAAATAAAATCATGAAATATGTATTTTATAAAAGTTTTCACAACACATCGGCAATCCAAACCTATAATAATAATTGGCAAGGCGATTTCTTGTGACCGATATAAAAATTTTAGTTACGAACCGACTTTGTCCAAAAATAAATAGCCCATTTGAAAGGTATTTCTTTTTAGCTGTACAACAACATTCACAGCTCAAAAAAGCCACAAAAAAAATTGATAATCATTCCAACAACCACAACTACCATGAGCTAAATTGAAAAATGAAAATTGAAAAATGAAAAAAAAATTAAAAATTATAAATTAAAAATTAAAAATTATAAATTAAAAATTGAAAATTAATAATTAAAAATTGAAAAATAAAAATGAAAAATATGAAATGAAAAATTAAAAATTAAAAATTAAAAATTAAAAATTAAAAATTAAAAATTAAAAATTAAAAATTAAAAATTAAAAATTAAAAATTAAAAATTAAAAATTAAAAATTAAAAATTAAAAATTAAAAATTAAAAATTAAAAATTAAAAATTAAAAATTAAAAATTAAAAATTAAAAATTAAAAATTAAAAATTAAAAATTAAAAATTAAAAATTAAAAATTAAAAATTAAAAATTAAAAATTAAAAATTAAAAATTAAAAATTAAAAATTAAAAATTAAAAATTAAAAATTAAAAATTAAAAATTAAAAATTAAAAATTAAAAATTAAAAATTAAAAATTAAAAATTAAAAATTAAAAATTAAAAATTAAAAATTAAAAATTAAAAATTAAAAATTAAAAATTAAAAATTAAAAATTAAAAATTAAAAATTAAAAATTAAAAATTAAAAATTAAAAATTAAAAATTAAAAATTAAAAATTAAAAATTAAAAATTAAAAATTAAAAATTAAAAATTAAAAATTAAAAATTAAAAATTAAAAATTAAAAATTAAAAATTAAAAATTAAAAATTAAAAATTAAAAATTAAAAATTAAAAATTAAAAATTAAAAATTAAAAATTAAAAATTAAAAATTAAAAATTAAAAATTAAAAATTAAAAATTAAAAATTAAAAATTAAAAATTAAAAATTAAAAATTAAAAATTAAAAATTAAAAATTAAAAATTAAAAATTAAAAATTAAAAATTAAAAATTAAAAATTAAAAATTAAAAATTAAAAATTAAAAATTAAAAATTAAAAATTAAAAATTAAAACAGAAAAATGAAAAATGGAAAATGAAAATTGAAAGATGAAAAATGAAAAACGAAAATTTAAAAATGAATAATGAAAAATGGAAAGTGAAAAATTAAAAGTGAAAAGTGGAAAATGAAAATGGAAATTGAAAAATGAAAAATAAAAAATTAAAAATTAAAAATGAAAAATAAAAACTGAAAACTGAAAAATGAAAATTAAAAATGGAAAAAAGAAAAATAAGAAGTGAAAAATAAAGAATGAAAAATTAAAAATAAAAATTGAAAAATGAAAAATAAGAAATGAAAAACGAAAAATGAAATTCGAAAAATTAAAAATTAACCAGTTGAAATAATAGATATTTTATATTAGCAGTTGATTGCTATAAGTGATACATATGTAGATGACGCTTTATGTTTGATTTTAAAAAAGTCCCATAAAAAAATCTTTAATTACTAGATGTTTTCACATCTCCCCTGTGGTCAGACTCACATGATTTTTTCGCTGGGATGTAGTGAAAACAGTTTGGTCATCCTACTCCCACTGAATACACTGCAAATGCATTTCATTCGTTTCTACCAGTAATTCTTTCTTTTAAACTAATTAGCAATGTGTTTCTTTTTTCTTAATATTGCGACTGCATTTCAAATTAAGATGCCATAATTTGAGCACCTGATTGTATGAAGATACATTTTTTTTGAAAAAAATTTCAGATTTTAACGTTATGGGAATTTCTTTCAATATCACATACCATCCATCTAGTAAATTGTTAAAAAAACATTTCGCGTGTCTGTAAAAATGAGGTGAATAGTATACATACTCGCAAATATGTACAGATATTTGTAAGCTCATTATAAAGCGTGTACATTAATTAAAGCAAAATAAATTAAAATAAAAAAGATAATTGTAAGTATAGTAATTATAATGTGCATTACAAGTACGTGTAATATGAAGTGTACACCAGCATTAACAAGATGAACAGTTATAAATTTTTCAACTTATCGTGTCAGCCGTTGATTATGACAAAATTATTTTTGTGTATTTATTTTTTATGCCTAACTACCAGATACATTTTTTAACCATCAGATTAATTGAAAATATCTACACAAATATTTTGCTAAATACACTGGGTTATCTAGAAGCTACTATACTGCATTTTCTGAAAAAAATATACTTTTTTATAGCCATCATCTCCAATTTGTTTAAAGAAAATCGATATTTCTTTTGCATTTCTCACTATTCATCATTTTGGATGAATCTATTCTGAAGCTCTCTCTAAAAAAGAAACTTTCTTTACGAAACCATATTTGTTAGAATGTGAATTTTTTATGCCAATATCGAACCAGTGCAATAACTGCAATAATACTCAATTTGCATATTTTGATGAAAATCTATAAAAAATTTCAAAGGCGTACGAAGTACCAACACGAATTTACAGCAAAAGCAATTTTAGTTCAAGTACACATTTTTAAAGTGTTTACATACTAAAGATAAAGCAAATATAATTGTAACAAGTAAAAGAATTACAATCGGTATACATCGACTATACGATATCTTATACCATGTGTTTATTGAAATAGTTTTAGGTCCAAATAATTGGAGTAGATAAAGTAAGCACAAGTCAAATTTGAGTGGCATTGTCATTAATTATTTTTGCCTTAATATATGATGCTCTATTAACAATATGGGGACTAGGTCGAAAAATTGGCCAATCCCGACCATATTTGGTAGTCACTTATTTTTTTGTTAAAAACATGTACAACCCAAATTTGAGAAAAATCTGCTTGTTTTTATTCAGAAGTTGAAAAAGTTTAAAAAAAATACTGAAAAATTTAGATATAATTGAAAAAATCTCTACATATCGAAATCGGTTAAAAAATTAATGAGTTACAAATGTTTAAGTGCGCCAAAATGTGGACCATATTTTGAGAAGGCGGCCAAAAATCATTTTTTTATGGTTACCGATTTTAAAGTTATGTTATTCATTTGAAAGTAAATATCAGTGAACCTCGGGAGCCAAAAAATTACGACTTATATCACAGCCAACAGGGGTTTCGAAAAAAAACTTTCACAGTATTTTGCTAAAATTAAAAATTTGTTTGTAAATTTTGATTTTTAAATGATTTTAAATATTTTTGTTTTAAAAGATTTTAAAGTAAAATAAACGTTGTATAATTTTGTAACTTCATGTTAGAAAATAAAGTCACTGAGTCGTTTAGAATTAAAAAAAAAAATTTTTTTTTTAATTAAGTCAAAATTTCCCGAAAATGTCCTACTTAATAGAGCATAACTCCTGACCAATAAAAGCCATCATAAAAAATCTTGCAATCCTCTGTAGTATGAACCCTCCTCTACACTACTGAACCCCATTGTATAACCGCCAGTTTCCGACCGTGTGTACCAAAACAATTTTTCTGATCCAAGGTCAGATATTTTTTGGCTACGGTACAATGAGTTTTCCCTGATGTTTGTAACTACCACAAATATTGGACCTATACCCATCTTTTATTATACGGATCAACTCAGAATCACTTTCTGAGTCGATTTAACGATGTCCGTCCGTCCGTCTGAGTGTTATGAATTCAAAAGGTGGCAGTGCCGGTGTACGTTTTTAGGTGAGTTTATATGTTTTTTATACTGACAGAAAAAGGAAACGGTAGAGTTGACAGGAGTTGCTATATACTTATAAAAAGGGTTAAGACATAATGCGCTTAATTGTTTAATTATATTAATGGGTAAAATCTTTTTAATGTTGACAGGTACATTTACATATGTATTTTTCAAAAGTTCTAGCATACTGAAAAATGATAAATGCAAAAAAATTTGGAGACTACGCCAGTAAAACAGTTATGCTTTATAACGAAAAATACTCTTGGAGATATATGCCATCCACAGTTCATAAAATTTTGTGCCATGGGGAACAAGTAATTCAAAACAATATGCTACCAATAGGAGATCTATCTGAAGAAGCGCAAGAGAAAAGGAACAAAAACTACAGATTCCTTCGCGAGCACAACACAAGAAAAGTGTGCAGATGTTGCACTAATCACTATTTTGTTGTGTACTTCAGATCCATATATAGCGAACATTCGACAAAAGTGGAAAACTAAATCTATTAAATTAGACAAAGAAGCTAAACAACTTCTAGAAGATGAAAATCAAGGCTATTTAGAAGAAATATTTACTAAAATTGTTTATTTAAAGTAGTTTTTCAGTACACTACCAATGAGTTATACTCTTTTTAACAATTTTTTTTGATATAAAAATTTATGTATTTTATAAATTTACTATAAAAATTGATATAGAAATATTTAAAAAACAAGAAAAAAATTTTTAACTAAAGTAAAAACATACGACTTTTTCATTGAACGTTCGCTGCTGAATAAATTTTTAACTCGGGCTTTTTAAAAAAAGCCAACTTTTGGCGCTTGTGAAAATTAAGACTAAAAAGTTTACGTGGTCCAAAGTTTGGCATTTTCTGACAAAATTTAACTTACAAAATTTTTAAAAAGTATTAGTTGTAAAATTATCTAAAAAAAATAAGACATTATATACAAAAAAAAAACCTTTTTTAACCTTTTAACATTTCACTTATGTACTAAAATTCAACTAAAAATTAAAATCTATATATTAATACGTGAAGGTAAATTTTTAGTTCCCTTTTTAAGCATTATGCGGGCACGGAGGAGTGTGAAAATTGGCATAGTTGTAGTTCATATGGAGGAGAAGCTGAGAATGATAAAATTTATGTTAAATCTGTTTTAAAAATAACTTAAATAAAATAAAATAAAACATTTATAATAACCCTGTTAATGCGAAAGATTTAATTTATATGTCAGACGCTCTGTGTTGAATTGTGAATTGCTAAAATTGATGAACATACCTTAAGGTTCATTTAAATATTCATAAATTTTATATATCGCACCTGTACCTCTAAAGTGAGTCAACACAAAATTTTTCAATTTTCACTTTTTGCACGAAAACGATACATACTGGTCATATCTATCCACTGTAAAAATCTTACATCGGGTTTTCTAGTCTTTCCCAAAAAAAAAAAAATATAGTTGTAACCCACTAAAAAGATATATTTTGAGTTGCACCCAAAAAACTTGTTATTTTTGATGATCACTGAAAAAATCGCAAAAACAACTACTGTTGTATACTTTTTATTCTCAATTCTTTACAATGAAACAACTGTTTTTAAATTTTATAGTAAATATTAAAAAAAACCGTTTTTTGCCTCTACTAAAAATTTGTAAATTTTGAGTTGACTCACTTTAGAGGTACAGGTGCGATATATGTATATAGATTAGAAAACATTGGAGGATAACAATTAAATAAAAAATTAATATTTCCTAGAATTTGCACTCGAATTTTGAGCGCTAGGCTATACTAGTGTATTTTAAATCCCCCATAACTTTTTTTATTACCGATCGATACTTACGTTTTGTAGCAAAAACTAAAGGCTAAGGTCCGACCTTTAATGTCAAATCAAATTTGATAGAGATCTATATGATCCAACAAAATTTTATTGGATAGATTTAAATTAAGATATGGGGACTCTGGTGCTCTACGGATTATTTCTGTGATACTGATTAATGGTTGCAATAAGCACACCAAAAATCAAATTTGACCGATATCTAAATTTCATAAAAATAATTATCCATATACAGTGGGTGACAATGCATTGGAAACTTTTACAAAATCCTGAATTGTCAATTTTTTCTCATAATTTAATTAACAATCTGAAACTAAAAATATGTGCTCGAAGTGTTTCCCAACGAGCAATTGAGGTTGATTTTGGTTGTTATTGTCCTGAAAAGAAACCACTAAAAAAAATTTCTGGCTCGCGTAAATTGTGCTAAAGAACACATAAACTGGTTAAAATTGAACTTGTTAAATGTTCTATTTTCAGATGAGTACCAGTTTAATCGAAGAGGCCATGATGAAAACACGTTTGTATAACGACCAAAGAGAAAAAGATTAGACCCAAAATATCTGTAATATTAATAGGTAAAGCGATTTATTGTGACCAATGATTTGTTAAACAGTTTTCTCCCTATTTTGACCAGACGTATCTTGTTTGAAAAGTATTTAATTTTAGTTGTCCACCAGACTTACAGATTTTTATATTTTAAAATTTTGTTGTAGTTATGCTCATTTAAAGTTGCTACTAACACATACATAAAATTATACAATGCTATGTGTGTGTTTATTAAATTCGTTAATGTGTTTGCAAAAACAAAATGAGTTTGTTTTCTTCATTCACGATAATAATTGTGTTGAATTGAAGAATTATTTTGGACATAGCAGCATACCTTTAGGGTCAATAATTTATTAAATCAAAAAATAAAATTTCCCAGAATTTGCACCTGTTAATTTTGGGTGCAGCAATATTATGGTATGAAGTAAATCCAATTCATGTATTTAAAGATATTCTAACTGGAATTGGATACTAGCAAGTTCTAAATAAAGTAATGTATCCATACGCGGAGGAAAATATGACCTTGGTCTGGAAGTTCGAACATGACAATGACCCAAAAAATATATGAATAAAATCTTAACCATTATTTAAACATTTACAAATACTGACGTTTTCTTTCCATTATAAAATAGTGGCAAGAATAAAGTTTTATGAAGAATAACAAAACCAGAGAAATAGATGATTTTAGTGCTGGTCATCAGCAAGAGAATATTCTATGAAACAAACCAAAGGCAGGATTGTTTAGTAACAAAACAGTTTATAAATGTCCAAAATGCTACTTAAGGAGTTCATTAACTATCTGAAAGTAAAACTTGTGCTCGAACTGTGTCCTGACGAGCAATTGAGGTTGATTTTGGTTGTTATCGTCCTGAAAAGAAACCACAGATATCAGAGAAATCTCGTCTCGCTAGCATTAATCTTCCTAAATAACACATGAACTGGAATTAGAATACTGTTAGCAAATATTTAAACGGCCACAGAATTTGGCTATACCCACACAGGATCAAACGCTTTGCGGGTTTTACTATAATAACCTAATGCAATGGTTCGATATAAGAATCATCCACCCCCCAAGACCATGGCCATCATTTTGTTACACAGTGTTATTCTATAGTGAAGGTTTCCATTGTTTTGTCAACAGCATAAAAATTAACACTTTTAAGTTTAGTAATTTTTTTTCTTTGTCAAATAAATAAAACATTTGTATGTATGAATAAAAAAAATTTTAATTTTATGATCAAATATATTTTGGTTTTAACCGTTCATGACGTCAAAAATATATTTTGTTAAGATTTTCCATTCTATTGTCACTCACTGTAATAACTTCTTCTAGTTTAATTGGCTTATAGACGCAGAAACAGACAGGCAGACAGACGGGCGGACGGACATTTCTATACCCTGTGGTATAGGGTAAACAAATGAACTATGTAATTGGTTTTATAAAATTTCGTAGATATTGAAACTTTTCTCAAATCATTACAAAATAAAATTGTAAATGCTATAGTTGTAATCAGGGACGTAACGGTTAAAAGAGAAATGACGAAAAGGTCTTATTTAACCATTAACATTGATAAATTCGAATAAAGGTTATATTTAACCGTTATTGTAATTTACATATATATAATTTTGGTCATCGCAACCAATATAGGTGAGAAATATTTTTTTTTTTTTTTTTTGGTATGAATAACAATTAAAAGTAGCAGATTCTAGCACTCGAAATTCGAGTGCAATTTCTAGGCAGCTTTATTTTTCAACTTATCCAATTCACAAACCAACACCTTTATGGTTTATTATTATTGTGAATGAAGATAACAAACTCATTAACAAACACATTAAAAAATTTAATAAATCACACAAAGCATATGTATAATTTTATGTATGTGTTAGTAGCAACTTTAAATGCAATTTACTCAAAATTAAGGAAAAAATTTAAAAATCTGTATATCAACAAAACGGCTGAGAAGAAATACCTTTCAAATAATAAACGTTTGGTCAAAATCGGGATAAAACGGTAGAACAAATCATCGGTCACAAGAAATCGACTAGCCTATTATTATTAACCATTGTCGTGAGATATATAGTATTTTGGTCACCGTAACCAATATTAATGAGAATTTTTTTTTTTGGTTATGAATAACTATTATAACAACCAAAAACAATTTTTTGGTTACTAATAACCATTATTGAAAGCAATTTTTTTTTTTTGGTTATCGCTACCCAGCTATATATCATATTTTCCATGTAATGTATGCATTTGTAAAGGGTTTTTTTTTTATTTATTGAACTATAAAATTTAAACTTTTAAAAGTTTAATTTTTACTCAATTATTTAATTAAATAATATTTTATTTATAAAATTAATAAACATTTCTTACAAAGCTGTCCGTTTTGTTTACTTTACCAAAGACATTTAAATTCCTTATCCTTCAAACACCTTATAGGCTCATCCAATACATCAAAAATACAATACGTATTCGGGTAGCGATAACCAAAAAATAAAATTACTTTCAATAATTGCTATTGGTAACCAAAAAAATTTTTTTGGTTGTTTTAATAGTTATTCATAACAAAAAAAAAATATTCCTCATTAATATTGGTTACGGTGACAAAAATACTATATATCTCACGATAATGGTTAAAAATTCCCTAAAATAGAAAAAGGGAATTTTGACGTAACCTTTTCTTTCGAAAGAAAAAAAAAATCGTGTGAGTCCGATCACAGGGGAGATGTACAAACATCTAGTAACTTAAGATTTTTTTATAGCAGAGCTCTGCTATTAAAAAAATATTTATTATTATTTATTATTTCAACTGGTTAATTTTTAATTTCTCATTTTCCGCTTTTCATTTTTTATTTTTCATTTTTTCATTTTTAATTTTTCGTTTTTAATTTTTCATTGTTTTTTTTTTCATTATTAATTTTTTATTTCTAATTTTTCATTTTTTATATTTTGTTTTTCCTTTTTTGGTTTTCCTTTTTCCTTTTTTTATTTTTCGTTTTCCATTTTTCTTTTTTTTCTTTTTTTATTTTTAATTTTTCATTTTTCGTTTTTCATTTTTTATTTTTCATTACCCATTTTAATTTTTCATTTTTTATTGTTAATTTTTAATTTTTTATTTTTATTAATTTTCATTTTTCATTTTTCATTTTTTATTTTTCATTTTTTATTGTTCATTTTTCATTTCTTATTTTTAATTTTTTATTTTAAATTTTTATTTTTAATTTTCATTTTTCAGTTTTAATTTTTCATTACTCAGTTTTTATTTTTCATTTTTAGTTTTTCATATTTCATATTTCATTTTTAATTTTTCATTTCTAATTTTTTATTTTTAATTTTTTATTTTTGATTTTTCATTTTTTATTTTCCATTTTTCTGTTTTCATTTTTCATTTTTAATTTTTCATTTTTCATTTGTTATTTTTCATTATTCATTTTTTGTTTTTTATTTTTCATTTTTATCTTTCCATTTTTCAGTTTTCATTTTTCATTTTTAATTTGTTATTTTTCATTTTTAATTTTTAATTTTTCATTTTTAATTTTTTAATCTTCATGTTTCATCTTTCGTTTTTCATTTTTTATTTTTCATTTTCCATTTTTCATTTTTATACCCTATACCACTATGTGGTTTGGGTATAATGACTTTGTGCTGCTGTTTGTAACAACCAAAAATATTTGACCTACACCCATCTTTAGTTATCCTGATCGAATCAGAATCACTATCTGATTTGATTTAACGATGTCCGTCCGTCCGTTCATCCATCCGTCCGGCCTAAGAGATAGGGTTTCTAAACGCATGGTATAGGGTATCGTATAGTCGGTCTAGACCGACTATAATTTTCTTACTTGTTTTTTTTTTAGTTTTTTGATAGATTTAAGTGAAGATCGGGAAGCAGCTCTATATGGGGCCTATGACTAAGAATTGTCATATAGGGATTGTTTTTAGACTACTGATTAATGGATGTAATATATACATACAAACCCAATTTGAGTAAGATCTATATGACAATTTGGATCTTATGACAATTTATGTCGATTTCATAGGGGTAATTTGTATGGGGGCTAGGTCTGAACATGGACCGATTCTCACCAATTTCAATAGCGTTCATCCCATGGCCGATAAAAGCTTACATACCAAATTTCATCAAAATATATTCATATTTGCGACCTGCAGTTTGATTACAGGGTTTACATGGACACACAGACGGACGGACGGACGGACATTGTTAAATCAACTCAGAAAGTGATTCTGATTTGATCGGTATAATTAAAGATGGGTCTAGGTCAAATATTTTTGGCTGTTACAAACAGCAGCACAAAGTCATTATACCCAAACCACATAGTGGTATAGGGTATAAATATTGCACTGGTTCTTCTCAAATTTTGTTCGTACATATTTTTGCAAAATAAAAGAGACTTTACCAAACATGGTCAGGATCGGTCCACTTTTGGGCTTAGTCCCCATATAGATATAGCATCCGATGTGAACTTTTTCATATCTGCAGCCAAAAAAATTTATAAAAATCACACTCAAGTTTGGTTTATGCTTATTTTCTATGTCCAGTTAGTTGGGCCTAAGAGATAGGGTCTTTAAACGCATGGTATAGGGTATCGTATAATCGGTCCAGACCGACCATAATTTTCTAACTTGTTTATTCTTAATTTTTAATTTTTTCATTTTTCATTTTTTATTTTCCATTTTTCTTTTTTTCTTTTTTAATTTTTAATTTTCATTTTTCGTTTTTCATTTTTAATTTTTTATTTTTCATTTTTATTTTTTATTTTCCCCATATAGATATAGCATCCGATGTGAACTTTTTCATATCTGCAGCCAAAAAAATTTATAAAAATCACACTCAAGTTTGGTTTATGCTTATTTTCTATGTCCAGTTAGTTGGGCCTAAGAGATAGGGTCTTTAAACGCATGGTATAGGGTATCGTATAGTCGGTCCAGACCGACCATAATTTTCTAACTTGTTTATTCTTAATTTTTAATTTTTTCATTTTTCATTTTTTATTTTCCATTTTTCTTTTTTTCTTTTTTAATTTTTAATTTTCATTTTTCGTTTTTCATTTTTAATTTTTTATTTTTCATTTTTATTTTTTATTTTCCATTTTTTATTTTTTATTTTTAATTTTTAATTTTTAATTTTTAATTTTTAATTTTTAATTTTTAATTTTTAATTTTTAATTTTTAATTTTTAATTTTTAATTTTTAATTTTTAATTTTTAATTTTTAATTTTTAATTTTTAATTTTTAATTTTTAATTTTTAATTTTTAATTTTTAATTTTTAATTTTTAATTTTTAATTTTTAATTTTTAATTTTTAATTTTTAATTTTTAATTTTTAATTTTTAATTTTTAATTTTTAATTTTTAATTTTTAATTTTTAATTTTTAATTTTTAATTTTTAATTTTTAATTTTTAATTTTTAATTTTTAATTTTTAATTTTTAATTTTTAATTTTTAATTTTTAATTTTTAATTTTTAATTTTTAATTTTTAATTTTTAATTTTTAATTTTTAATTTTTAATTTTTAATTTTTAATTTTTAATTTTTAATTTTTAATTTTTAATTTTTAATTTTTAATTTTTAATTTTTAATTTTTAATTTTTAATTTTTAATTTTTAATTTTTAATTTTTAATTTTTAATTTTTAATTTTTAATTTTTAATTTTTAATTTTTAATTTTTAATTTTTAATTTTTAATTTTTAATTTTTAATTTTTAATTTTTAATTTTTAATTTTTAATTTTTAATTTTTAATTTTTAATTTTTAATTTTTAATTTTTAATTTTTAATTTTTAATTTTTAATTTTTAATTTTTAATTTTTAATTTTTAATTTTTAATTTTTAATTTTTAATTTTTAATTTTTAATTTTTAATTTTTAATTTTTAATTTTTAATTTTTAATTTTTAATTTTTAATTTTTAATTTTTAATTTTTAATTTTTAATTTTTAATTTTTAATTTTTAATTTTTAATTTTTAATTTTTAATTTTTAATTTTTAATTTTTAATTTTTAATTTTTAATTTTTAATTTTTAATTTTTAATTTTTAATTTTTAATTTTTAAATTTTTATTCTTCATTTTTCATTTTTCATTTTTCATTTTTTATTTTTCATTTTCCATTTTTCATTTTTCATTTTCCATTTTTTATTTTTCAACAGCGACAAAAAGTTTATTAAGGTTATAAAATACAAAAAGGTTATTACATAGATGTTTACACATCAAAAATAACAACTATTTTCCGTCCCTGGTTGTAATACATGTATGATAATTAAGATATTGATGTTATTGCCGCAGTACATGTAATGATAGTTTGCACGTCATAATTTGTTTTCATGTTAGATGCAAAATCAATGCTAACATGTACATACATACATACTTATATATTATGCAGTCATGGTGGAGATGCTAATTTGAAATATTTGATGAAAAATCTTATGTAGGTACATATTTTTAATATAATATTTATCTTCAACTACAACTACGTAAATTCGAGTTCTACATCTCGTACTTCAATTACTGTGCTAAGGTAATAATTACCTTTCAAGCTTAACGGATTTATTGTGTTTCTTTGTTCAAGATACCAATTACTCATATATGAATTTTAAATAGGTACTCATCTTTTGTTTTTAATATTTTCATAATGTAATTACACGTACCTTAACATTTACTTTAGTTTTAATTATATACACAAACGAGGTAGATTATGATGATAATAATTCTGTTAGTTTTTGTTGAAACTATTTCTTATGGTATTTCCTGATATTCTTTAAATATTTATTATGGTGGTTTTGTAATAATAACATTCCTGAATAATTCCATGTATGTACGTACCTGCAAGAAATAGAGTAAAACAAAAATTAATTATATCTAAACTATTTTGTAATATATGTACTTTACATGTAAAAAAAAAACTATTTAATCCAGTTACATGTAAGTTTTCAAAGAAACTTTTTAATAAGTACGAGACAAGTTGTATTTGTTGCAAAAAGTTTGATCCGAAATAAATTCATTTATAAATTGAATTTCTTAACATATTTTTGTATTGGTGAACAAATATTTATTTTTTTTATCTATTAACCAACACTCGGAGGATGCCCCCTACAGATTCTGTACATTGTGCTGATATCAGGAAAATATATTATGGGAAGGAGGAATGAGGGAGTAGTGTTTGTGGATATTTGACTTAACTTTTATTATAGCTAACAGGAATGACCTCTGTGCTGAGCTTATTCCACATACGGCTAGTTCGACAGATAAACGAATTCTCTCTGTAATGTGTTGTGCGGTCAACTAAACACTACAAACGGATGTGCTTTACTGGAGACGCGGGTAGAGCGAACCGAAACTCGGGCACTTGGAATACGTTCGCTAATCTCAGAAGAACATTTCCCATGGTAATATCTATAGAACAGTGCTACACAACCCACATTCCGACGATGTTCCAATGAGTCAATAGAGTTGGATACCCCAGTGTCATTGATCAGCATCAAAGCCCTCCTTTGCACACGGTTTAGTAGCTCCAAAATAAACTTTGCAGCTTGTGCCCATATATAGGAGTTGTATTCCATTTTCGGTCGGATGTAAGTGGTATAGATTTTAAGGAGATCAGAGGGAGTGAAGTAATTTTTGCAGAGTTTCAGAAATCCAAAACACTTGAATGCTTCTTTCGGCACTTCTCATGCCTAGAACATCAAGAGTATCCGATTCCTCAATACCTCTACCACCCATATATACAGGTGACATTGTTGATTCCATGGGCCTATGGGTCAACATACAACATCGAGTCTTCAGCGCATTATAATCAACCCTATTCGCTTTACCCCACTCGGAGATTATTAACAGATCTTGACTGAGTGTGTCATTCATTGTCGGCCTTTTGTCCCCCCCCCCCCCCCCCCCCAACCGCCAAGAGGCTTGTCCTGCAATTAAAAAAAAATGAATGACAAATGCTGCTGTCATCTGCGAAAGAGTATATAGAGTTGAAAGTCTGACCAAGAAGGTCGTTCAGAAATTTAAAAAAAAGATAAGGAGAAAGAACGGAACCTTGGGGTGCCTCTAAATTAAGCTGAAACTCATTAGATGACACCCCATCAATAACAACGAGTATTGTTCGGTCTCTGAGAAAACTCGATATAAATCGAGAGAAGTCATTACCGGCCCCAAATGCAATAAGCTTTGATATCAATGCACCGTTCCACACACGATCGAATGCCTTGAAATATTTAGAGCAACCACTTTACTTTCGACAAAATTGCGAATCGAACGACTGCAGCGCTCAGAAAGTAGAGCTAACAGGTCTCCCATGGAACGATTTCTACGGAAGCCCTACTGTCGATCATTAAGAAGTGAGTTACCCTCTAGGTAGTTCAAAAGATGGAAATTGATCATGCTCTCCATCACCTTTGAGACATTATCACTAAGGTCCAACTAATTAGATATTTAAAATAAACATAAACCAAATTTGAGTGGCATTGTAAGTAATTTTTTTGGCTTCGGATATGAAAAACTTTACATCAGTTTCTATATTTATGTGGAGACTAGATCGAAAAATGGAACGATCCTGACCATATTTGATAAGGTCATTTATTTTTTACAAAAACGTATACAAACCAAATTTGAGAAAAAGTTTAGGAATATTTTTCTTTTTTGATAGATTTAAGTGAAGATCGGGAAGCAGCTTTATATGAAGGCTATGACTAAGCATTTTTCTATAGGGTTCATTTTTGGATTACTGATAAATGGATGTAATAAACATACACAAATTCTATTTGACCAAAATCTATATGAAAATTTGGATATTATGGCAATTTAAGTCAATCTCATAGGAGTCATTTATATGGGGACTAGGTCTGAACATTAACCAATTTCAATATCATTCATCCCATGGCAGATAAAAGCTTATCTATATATTAATACGTGAAGGTAAATTTTGAGTTCCCTTTTTAAGCAATATGCGGGCACGGAGGAATGTGAAAATTGTTATGGTTATAGCTCATATGGAGGAGAAGCTGAGAATGATAAAATTTATGTTTATTCTGTCTTAAAAATATATTAAATTAAATAAAATAAAATATCTATAATAATTCGTTACACCCTGTTAATGCGATTGATTTAAATTATAGATCAGACGCTCTGTTAATTAGGCTCATTTAAATATTCATAAATTTTATATATACATAGATCAAAAAAACATTGGAAGACAAAAATTGAATAAAAAACAAGTATAGTCTAGACCGACTATACGACACCCTATGCCATGCGTTTAGAGACCCTATCTCTAACTGGACATAGAAAATAAGATAAATCAAATTTGAGTGGGATTTTTATTAATTTTTTTGCCTGCAGATATGAAAAAGTTCATATCGGATGCTATATCTATATGGGCACTAGGCCTAAAATTGGACCGATCCTGATCATGTTTGGTAAAGTCTCTTGTATTTTGCAAAAATATATACAAACAAAATTTGAAAAGAATCGGTGAAATATTTTTGTTTTTTGACAGATTTAAGTGCAGATCGGGAAGCAGCTCTACATGGGGCCTATGAGTAAGGGTTATCCCATAAGGATAATTTTTGGACTACTCATTAATGGATGTAATAAATGCATACAAACCCAATTTGAGTAAGATCTATATGATAATTTGGATCTTATGGCAATTTATGTCGATTTCAAACGGGTCATTTGTATGGAGGCTAGGTCTGAACATGGACAGATTTTCACCAATTTCAATAGCGTTCATCCTATGGCCGATAAAAGCTTATGTACCAAATTTCATCAAAATATACTCATATTTGCGACCTGCAGTTTGATTACAAAGTTTACATGGACACACAGACGGACGGATGGACGGACATACGGACGAACATCATTAAATCGAATCAGATAGTGATTCTGATTCGATCGGTATAATAAAAGATGGGTCTAGGCCAAATATTTTTGGTAGTTACAAACAGCAGCACAAAGTCATTATACCCAAACCACATAGTGGTATAGGGTATATATATATTTCCTAAAATTTGCACTCAAATTTCTAGTGCTGGGCTATACTAGTAATTTAATCAAAATATATTTATATTTGTGACCTGTAGTTTGATTAGAATGTCTACATGGGCACACAGACGGACGGACGGTACAATAAAAGATGGGTCTAGGTCAGATATTATTGGTAGATTCAAACATCAGCTCAAAGGTTTTATACCCTGACCACATAGTGCTACACCACTATATGTATATAGCTATACGAGAGTCTAATGAAGCCTAGGCTAGCGTTACGGTCAAGGAGATCGTTTCCGCAGCACCATGATCAATGATTTTTTGTTTGAAAATATGGATGACATTGATCCGGGCGAGATATGGTTCCATCGGAGCCCGAAACCATCGAATTAATGAGATAAAAGTTTGCGATAAGTTGATTTCGAGAAGATGGCCGCGGTGATCATATGCCCGAAATAATTTTCAAATGTTAATTTAAAAAATTTTTTGATTAAAATTTAATTTTTTGTGTTACTTTTTACAATTTCAAGCTCTATTAGGCTAAATTTTACAACGCGTTTGACTCGAGTGGCTCATTTACTACTCGAGCAGCTGGAGTAGCTCAGTACTCGAGTAATAGCCTTTCATCACACTTTTACCACCAAAAATTTTTTTTTCTGATATTGAGTGTGATGAATTGCATCAAAATCAATCAAAAAAAACGGTTTTTAATTTTTCATTAGTTACTCCGTATGGCATTTCAGTGAACAATATACTCTGGTTTCATCACTTAAGGTGGTCCTTTTGGTCCTTTTTGTAATCATTTCCAAAAATCATGTTTAAAAAACACACTCTTTTATTTAATTAAACTTTGTCCTGTCAAGTCTGTTTGTTCCACATTAACATACGGTCTATGAGTATTTGCACCATTAGCATGTTCAACCATGCACTTGCCATCAAATTGCAATATGTTTGTATATGTTACAATGATTAAACTACACTTGATCGACAACAACAACAACAACAAACATACTGAATGCTTTTGTTCACCTAACTGACCATCGACATTACGACGTTAGCTTTGCAAGTGTTGACGCTACGCATCGTTAAGTGTTTGTTACACACACACACACACACTTATACACACTTTCACACTTAGACACTCGAACCACGACTACTGTTCGGATTGCATGGATGAACATGGATTGACTATGCCGGTAAATACATAACAAGTGCTGGCTAACATATCACAATGATGGTATTGTGGGTTTGAAGAAGGAACCTTACAATAACCAGATGATAGGTTACACTTCAGTAAGTCTTTAGAGCAAAAACCAAATGCTTACAGCCATGGACATATAAATGGCACAAAATTAAATTTCAAATATATATTAAAATCTTTTAACTAAAAGTTAAAGTCATATACCTTTGCTGTGTAACCAACCCAATGAGAATCCAAGCAAAGAGTTTTTAGTTTGTTATATTGGAAAAATATCAATATTAGAACACTTTGTTTGGATTCTCATTAGATTAGTTTCACAGTAAAGGTATATGATTTTAACAATCTATTACTTTTAATTACAGATGAGGGTTGGTGACTCAAAGAAACAGCTGTATATCCTGTCTGGCTGAATATAGATAATTTTTAGAAAAATACGTGCAAATGTTTTTTGCTTTATTTAAAACTAGCGGATACGCCCACTTGTCCGATCCTGCCCATTTTTTCCGCTTAATAACTTTTTCACATTAATAACTCATGAACTCAGACAAAGTTTTAAGGCTTTAACTCTTACGCTACTTCACATATATGATATTTATTATTTACTTTGTATGGGGGTGCCACACCCACTGGTCCGGTACCGCCCATTTTTATGAGACTGCTCACATTAATAACTCATAAACTCAGACAAACTTCCAAGGCTTTCACTATTACAGTACTCCCGATATGTGACATTATATATTTACTGTATAGAAGGTACCACGCCCAGTTTTCTGATCCCGCCCATTTTTTCCGAGTACTAACGTTGAAAACATATGAAATCACACTAAATTCCAAGACTTTATATATTACAGTACTCTAGATATGTGACATTAAATATTTACTCTGTATTATGGGTGCCGCCCCCATTGGCCCGATCCCGCAACTCTTCAAATTATTTTAATATGTACATGTGAATAGTTTCCGAACTCGTGCTGTCATAGTACTCCAGATATTATATGTTAAAACTGTGTATGAGATCTGCCACGTCCACTTGTCCAATCACGCCCATTTTCACTTCGACTGCTAATATTAATCATTTATGAACTGCTACAAAGTTTGAAGGCTTTAACTGTTATATAACTCTAGATATTTGATATTAAATATTTATTTTGTATGAGATTAACCACGTCCACCTGTCCAATCCCGCCCATTTATTTCCTGATTGCTCACATTAGTAATATATGTACTATTGCAATGTTTCAAAACTATGTGGGAGGGGCCACGCCCACTTGAAGACATATAGCCGTAAACCCAATTTGGACTATTACCTTTCTAATTAAACCGGTTTAGGTCACATCGGTTGGGTAGTTTCAGAGTCTATGAAGGACAAATAAGCATACATTGTATTTTATATATGTATATAGATAAAAATATTTGATCTGATAATTTTTGAATCAATCACTAAAATGATAAAAACAGAAAGTTATAACTTAAAATAATTGTAAAGTGAAAAGCTTTTGAAAATGGGATCAGGTAACACACCACAACTGAGGAGTGAAGAATACAAGGAAAAGTACAAATAAGAAGAAAAAAAAGCTGGCTGAAATTGTTAATTTTATGCTTAGTTCTCGAAAAAATACTGTTCAAAATTCCGTTCATTCATGCGTAAGGTATTCAAACGTATTGATTACAGGCAAAATTCGGAAGACAAATTCTCGAAAAACACTTGTGGGAACGAATGCGGCCAAATCATCATATGATATCATCCGATATTTATCATTCCTTGGTACTTGGAAACATTAACCAGGACACCACAGTCTAAAAAAAATATTTTAAAACGATTAACCTTCGCCAAATCCCATAAAGAAAAAGTATTGATTTCTGAAAAAACGTGTTATGGAGTGACAAAACGAAGATCAGTAGAATAAGACCAGATGGTAGAAACTTTGTTCATCGTCCCAAACGTCACGAGTACAACCAAGGAATATATATAATATTAGAGGTTCATCCAGAAGACGGTAAAAGACGGGGGTGCTAATATTTTCTTAAAATGGCGTAGGTCCCCTCATAAAAATCAATGGAAAAATGAACAAGTTTCAATAATTGGACATTTAAAAATCCACATGGAGCCATATGCCTTAGATTTTATGCCAATTAAGTGGAAATCTGTGCCAGATACTAACCCTAAATACTCATCCAAATTAGCAACAAAATTGGTTTTGTGCGGAGAAGATCGCTGCTATGATTTAGTCAGCTAAAAAGACCTATTTTAGATCCAATAAAAAGCCTGTGGCATGAAGACAAGTTTGAAATCGCAAAGGAAAATTGTAAATAATCTAATCCATAAAAACAAAGTTTTTATTAAAACTCTTTCTTTCCTTATGCATATGAATTTTGAATATCTCCGTGGCTGTGCGTGACTGTGTGTAACTATCTCTAAATTAATCTTTGGCCACAACAAGTCTATGAACAAAGTTTCAGATACATCGGATGAGAGGAAGTGGAGTTTTAATCTCTCCGTGACTGTGCGTGACTATGTCAAAGTAAATCTTTTTTCACAGAAAGTCTATCGATCAAGTTTTAAATCGATCGGATAAGGGAAAATGGGTTTTAAATCACTCCGTGACTGTGTGTGACTATGCGTGACTGCGCGGACTATGTCGAAGTTCATCTTTCTTTACAGCAACTATATCGACCAAGTTTCAGATCGGTCGGATGAGGGTAAATGACATTTAGATCACTCCGTAACTGTGCGTGACTGTGCGTGCCCAAGTCAAAGTTAATCTCTTTTTCACATCAAGTGTATGGACCAAGTTTCAGATCGATCGGATGAGGGGATACGACATTTAAATCACTCCGTGACTGTGCATAACCATGCGTGACTGGGCGTGACTAAGTCAGAGCTAATCTTTTTTTTTACAGCAAATGTATGGACCAAGTTTCAGATCGATCAGATGAAAGGAAATGACATTTAGATCACTCCGTGACTGCGCGTGACCATGCGTGACTAAGTCAAAGTTAATCTTTTTTTCACAGCAAGTGTATGGGCCAAGTTTCAGATCGATCGGATGAGGGGATATGATATTTAGATCACTCCGTGACTGTGCGAGACCATGCGTGACTGTGCGTGACTACCCCAAAATTAATCTGTATTTACGACAAGACTATGGGACAAGTTTCAGATCAATTGGATAAGGGGGAATGGGGTCCACCCATGGCAGATAGACAGACAGAGAGTATGAGTTAAAAGAAAGAGTTTAAAAAATAGACGAACTTTGGTCGCAAAATCACTTTCTGAGTCGATTAAGCAATGTCCGTCCATCCATCTGTCCATTTGTCTGTGTGCCCATGTAATCCTTGTTATCAAACTACAAATCATAAATATGAATATAGAATGAACATTATTGGTAAAAATTGGTGAATGTTCAGACATAGTACCCATACACATGAACCCAATGAGTGCGACTTAAATTGCCATGAGATCCAATTATCATACAGATTTGGTTTATGTGTTTTTATTATATCCATTATTCACTTGTCCAAAAATAAACCGTATAAGATAATTCCCCTATCTAAAGCTGTTTCCCGATTTTCAGTTAATTCTATCAAAAAAACAAAAACATTGCACAGATCTTTGTCAAATTTGGATTGTATATGTTATTGCAAAACATAAGTTACTTTACCAAATGTGGTCAGGATTGGTAAAATTTTTGACCTAGTCCCCATATAAATATAGCATCCGATATGAACTTTTTCAGATCTGCAGGCAAAAAAGTTGATAAAAATTCCACTCAGCTTTGCTCTATGCTTATTTTCTATATACAATTAAAAGGGACTAAGATCCTTTCTCTAAAATCATGGTATAGGGTATCGTATAGTCGCTCCAGACCTACTATAAGTTTCTTGCTTATTTTTTTGCGTTTTGATAATTTTTGTTTTTTTATTAATGAATTATAAATTAAGTTTATTATTTAATATAAAATATTAGTCGTTGGAAGAGAAACCAATCACTGGTTTTTTGTTAACAATATTTGCGATAATTCAGTATAGGAAAAAATACATATAAATTGTGCAATTTATATGTCCATAGGTGTATATAACAAGCACTTCAATAACTACAATACGTAACGAAAACAAAAGTAAAAAAACTTTAAGTGAAAAATCATTGAAAACCAAAATGACCACTACCACAGTAACGAGACTGAGGAATGACGCTTGAAATAACCATCAAAAAATAGTAACGTACAATATGTACGAGGAAATACTTAACAAGATGATCTATACCATTTCCATTTACCAATTAAGCATTCGACATTATCTAATCAATAACAAAAATCACAAGTTTAGAGAATGGGTCTCAGGTTCAACCAAATGGTTATAAAAAAAAAAGGAAAAAAAATATTTAATGCAGCCTTGTTATAAATTTGTTGCCTGCCGGTTAGAAAAAGTTCATATGGGAAGCTATTTTTTTTTATAAAGACTAGGTCGAAAAATGGGCCGATCATGAATGTATTTGGTAAAGTAGCCTAATTGTAGCAAAATAGAAACAAAGCAGTTTTGAGAAAAATTTCAACAATATCTTTTTATTTTGATAAAATTCAATGAAGATCGGGAAGCAGCCTCATATGGGGACTATGACTAAAAATGGTAATACGGCATTAAGTTTTGGAGTAATTCTTAATTAATGAATATAATAAACACACACGATATATATGATACTTTTAATATTAAAAGAATTCAAATCGGTCTCGTAGTAGTCATTTTTATGCAGACTCTATCTGAATATTAGCGTTCGTCCTATGGCCGATAGAAGCTTATATACCAAATTCCATCAAAACGTATTCATATTTGTGACCTGCGATCGAATCGTCGCATCCGTTATCGAAATTTTTCGATCGAAAGTATTTTTTTTATTTTTCAAAATAAAATATTAAGAGTAAAATAAAATATTAAGAGTCACAACTAACGAGTCATGGCCCATAGTAAAAAGTAAAATTGAAATGAGGTCTGACGTTTGTCGCCTTCTTTAAATAGTAAACCAGAATATTGAATTTCGAATGATTTTACTCGATATCAAATGCAGTTTCATTAGTTTCATTACAAAGTTTACACACAGACGGGCGGACGGACGGACAGACAGATAGATGGACGGACATCGCTAAATCGACTTTCAATGTAATTCTGGCTCAATCGATATGATAAAAGGTGGGTCTAGGCCAAATATTTTTGATAGCTAGAAACATCAGCACAAACTCATTATACACTTACCACATATTTGTATGGGGCGTAAAATCTTGTAAAATTATACTGGAAATTGTGTATTTTTGTAGGTTTGGATGTTGCCCATTCATTGTTTTGTTTGAAAATCTAAAATTTCATTCAATGATCATCATCATGTTTCAAATTCAATTGTTGGTGTTTTATTGCTTTTCTATTTTATGAATGGGGTTTTTCATCTTTGATCTTTGTGGAACTAATGTAACAAAAGCTTTTAAGTGTTCATTGTTTATATCTGTATTAATCTCACAATATGTTTTATATATAATTATATAAAATATTATTTGAGGTGTTGCTTTGTTTAGGTTGAGTATAAGTGCTCAGATTGAAATACAAACAGATGTTGATCAATTTGATGCACTTACTTATTTGTACCCAATTACGATATTTGTCGGAAGGAATAAATTTAAGCTTATCCACTTTTGAGGTATTAAAAAAGGTAGTAACTGAACATAACTGGTAGATTACGATAACAATTCAGCGGCTTAAAGAATCTCTATGTACCGCAAAATTTAATTCTTAAATTTTATTTTTTAATTTTTCATTTTTAATTTTTAATTTTTAATTTTAAATTTGAAATTTTTAATTTTTAATTTTTAATTTTTAATTTTTAATTTTTAATTTTTAATTTTTAATTTTTAATTTTTAATTTTTAATTTTTAATTTTTAATTTTTAATTTTTAATTTTTAATTTTTAATTTTTAATTTTTAATTTTTAATTTTTAATTTTTAATTTTTAATTTTTAATTTTTAATTTTTAATTTTTAATTTTTAATTTTTAATTTTTAATTTTTAATTTTTAATTTTTAATTTTTAATTTTTAATTTTTAATTTTTAATTTTTAATTTTTAATTTTTAATTTTTAATTTTTAATTTTTAATTTTTAATTTTTAATTTTTAATTTTTAATTTTTAATTTTTAATTTTTAATTTTTAATTTTTAATTTTTAATTTTTAATTTTTAATTTTTAATTTTTAATTTTTAATTTTTAATTTTTAATTTTTAATTTTTAATTTTTAATTTTTAATTTTTAATTTTTAATTTTTAATTTTTAATTTTTAATTTTTAATTTTTAATTTTTAATTTTTAATTTTTAATTTTTAATTTTTAATTTTTAATTTTTAATTTTTAATTTTTAATTTTTAATTTTTAATTTTTAATTTTTAATTTTTAATTTTTAATTTTTAATTTTTAATTTTTAATTTTTAATTTTTAATTTTTAATTTTTAATTTTTAATTTTTAATTTTTAATTTTTAATTTTTAATTTTTAATTTTTAATTTTTAATTTTTAATTTTTAATTTTTAATTTTTAATTTTTAATTTTTAATTTTTAATTTTTAATTTTTAATTTTTAATTTTTAATTTTTAATTTTTAATTTTTAATTTTTAATTTTTAATTTTTAATTTTTAATTTTTAATTTTTAATTTTTAATTTTTAATTTTTAATTTTTAATTTTTAATTTTTAATTTTTAATTTTTAATTTTTAATTTTTAATTTTTAATTTTTAATTTTTAATTTTTAATTTTTAATTTTTAATTTTTAATTTTTAATTTTTAATTTTTAATTTTTAATTTTTAATTTTTAATTTTTAATTTTTAATTTTTAATTTTTAATTTTTAATTTTTAATTTTTAATTTTTAATTTTTAATTTTTAATTTTTAATTTTTAATTTTTAATTTTTAATTTTTAATTTTTAATTTTTAATTTTTAATTTTTAATTTTTAATTTTTAATTTTTAATTTTTAATTTTTAATTTTTAATTTTTAATTTTTAATTTTTAATTTTTAATTTTTAATTTTTAATTTTTAATTTTTAATTTTTAATTTTTAATTTTTAATTTTTAATTTTTAATTTTTAATTTTTAATTTTTAATTTTTAATTTTTAATTTTTAATTTTTAATTTTTAATTTTTAATTTTTAATTTTTAATTTTTAATTTTTAATTTTTAATTTTTAATTTTTAATTTTTAATTTTTAATTTTTAATTTTTAATTTTTAATTTTTAATTTTTAATTTTTAATTTTTAATTTTTAATTTTTAATTTTTAATTTTTAATTTTTAATTTTTAATTTTTAATTTTTAATTTTTAATTTTTAATTTTTAATTTTTAATTTTTAATTTTTAATTTTTAATTTTTAATTTTTAATTTTTAATTTTTAATTTTTAATTTTTAATTTTTAATTTTTAATTTTTAATTTTTAATTTTTAATTTTTAATTTTTAATTTTTAATTTTTAATTTTTAATTTTTAATTTTTAATTTTTAATTTTTAATTTTTAATTTTTAATTTTTAATTTTTAATTTTTAATTTTTAATTTTTAATTTTTAATTTTTAATTTTTAATTTTTAATTTTTAATTTTTAATTTTTAATTTTTAATTTTTAATTTTTAATTTTTAATTTTTAATTTTTAATTTTTAATTTTTAATTTTTAATTTTTAATTTTTAATTTTTAATTTTTAATTTTTAATTTTTAATTTTTAATTTTTAATTTTTAATTTTTAATTTTTAATTTTTAATTTTTAATTTTTAATTTTTAATTTTTAATTTTTAATTTTTAATTTTTAATTTTTAATTTTTAATTTTTAATTTTTAATTTTTAATTTTTAATTTTTAATTTTTAATTTTTAATTTTTAATTTTTAATTTTTAATTTTTAATTTTTAATTTTTAATTTTTAATTTTTAATTTTTAATTTTTAATTTTTAATTTTTAATTTTTAATTTTTAATTTTTAATTTTTAATTTTTAATTTTTAATTTTTAATTTTTAATTTTTAATTTTTAATTTTTAATTTTTAATTTTTAATTTTTAATTTTTAATTTTTAATTTTTAATTTTTAATTTTTAATTTTTAATTTTTAATTTTTAATTTTTAATTTTTAATTTTTAATTTTTAATTTTTAATTTTTAATTTTTAATTTTTAATTTTTAATTTTTAATTTTTAATTTTTAATTTTTAATTTTTAATTTTTAATTTTTAATTTTTAATTTTTAATTTTTAATTTTTAATTTTTAATTTTTAATTTTTAATTTTTAATTTTTAATTTTTAATTTTTAATTTTTAATTTTTAATTTTTAATTTTTAATTTTTAATTTTTAATTTTTAATTTTTAATTTTTAATTTTTAATTTTTAATTTTTAGTTTTTTTTTTTTTTATTATTATTAATTATTTATTTGCACAAAAATTCTTATACATATAAATTTGGAATCAGCGCCTAATAGGCATTAAACTTTTTAAAGTACAAATAAAGATTTTACTTAAATATGTAACAACAAAATTTTACAGTATTATGAAATCATTATCTTTTACAGAAGCGTTTCAAAGTTGCTTAATAGATGTTGCTTGCAAGATAATTTAAACAATGAAATTCGACAGATCAATTTAAAATTTCCGGGTAAATTGTTGAATTTTATACTACCAACATAATCTATGAATTCTTAAATTTCCTCTATTTCGGGTATTAAAATTTGGTTGATTTTGTGAAAATGTTATGGTATGGTGACCAATATGGTTTATGCATTTATAGACAAACAGTAAAACTTGATATTCATGCAATCCATAAATTGGTAAAATTGATTTGCTTATGTCCCTATACAATGAGATAGTTGAAAACAATAATTGTAATTTATATATAGTTTTTAGTGCTTTATTTTGCATACATTGGAGTGCTTTCAATGAACTATTATTTTTATTGTAAGCATATATAATTGCTAGGTAATTCAAGTGGGATTGAATCAAAGTTTCAAATATCATTAATTTTGGTTTAACATCCAGTTTGTTTTTTAATTTATACAAAATTCCTATTGCTGGAGCTATCTTCCTTTTGAAATCATTTATATGCAAATCCCATGATAAATTTGCAAAGTCATCCCTAAATATTTTACTGAATGTGTTTCTTGTACCAATTCACCATTTTTAATTTTTAGTTTTTTATTTTACGCTTTTCACGTTTCATTTTTAACTTTCGTTTTTAATTTTTCATTATTTTTCATTTTTCGTTTTCCATTTTCAAATTTCATTTTTAATTTTTAATTTTAAATTTCTAATTTTTCATTTTTTATTTTTCATTTTTCATTTTTATTCTTAATTTTTCATTTCTAGTTTTTCTTTTTTCATTTTTAATTTTTTATTTTACACCTTTCACTTTTCATTTTTCGTTTTTAATTTTTCAATTTTCATTTTTCATTTTTCGTTTGTAATTTTCAAATTTCATTTTTCTTTTACATTTTTCATTTGAAATCTTCCACATTTTGTGACACCTTTTTGTGCTTTTCAACTTCCTTTTCCTTAAGCTCCGGACAGTTTGGATGATTTTTCTTCCTAGGCACAAAAGCCAAGTTATAGTTCTTGTACTAATCAAGAGCTTTCCTACCGTAGTGACCGGATGCCAAATTGCACCAAAAATATCTGGACACATTGTGTTGGCTTATGAAAGACACTCCTTGATATAAATTTTGTTATTATTATTATTATATTTGTTACATTTATTTTGCTATTTATCACAAAAAGTCCTATTTTCCCCATATAAACACACTTCAACTACTTTGGGCCCCACTAGGCACCGAAGACACCGTCGGATCCAGATAAAAAAATAAGACCGCATTTATGACATCAAACCCTCATATTTTGATGCATATATTAGGAACTAAAAAAATCCCATACAAACTGCGACCAGTCTAATGCTCATATTCTTACACAGCCTCAATTATAGACTTATATTTAATATTCATTTAAAAAAAAAAACTTCATTACAATTGAATAACCTCACTTCCACAAAGGCGTTCAATAAGGGAAAGTTTTTATAGAGTTTTATTTACAATATTTGAAAAATAAATAATACAAAAGAAAATACTTATTGTATTGCTGAAGGATTTCTATAGCAGCTGTAAGAGGTAGAAAACGGAAAGTAGGCACTTAAAATATTTTTTTGTTGAAGCAATTAAATAAACTCAATTCAAACTGGACTAATTAGTTTTCATTTAAATTTACAGAATTTTTTTTTATACATGCGAGAGTGTTGATGAAGAGTTCACGACCTTGAATGGAGAGTAAATTTTTTTTGTACTATATTCGTTTTAAGTTTCAATACAGTTAATCAAATGTTTTTCCAATATTTTTATTCCTTCCGAATAATTACAATACCCTTTAAAATATAAACGAATGTTTAAGTAAGTACATCATCGTTAGCGCTAAATCTTTTTTGCCGATCTATTTTTTAACTTAGAAAACAGGGGAAGTAATTCATAGCCTAATTAATGCCATTTGAATATGGGGTTTGTGCATGTTAATGATAGTGTGAGTAACTACGGCAACCAACTTGTGAAAAATAAGCTTCTTTGGACGTAACCTCTTTGGATTGAATATTTTTTCTAAACTAAGAAATATTACAAATTCTGGAGCAATAGCTCCAACAGTTATTGAAATATGGCGTTGAGAAAGTTAAAAATATATGTATTAAAAAAATGCACTAAAGTGGTCCAGAATAATTGCGTTTATCGTCTCAATTTGTTAACTTATAACAGTTAATAAAAGGGTATTGCAACATCTCTTGCAATGGCATGTACCTAAATTTTATTTGCCAATGGTCAAAGTTCACTATCATATGATCAAAATTTTTTGACGGAATATTTTGAAAAATTATATTTTTAATTTTTTTTCAAAGAAACCATATGTTACTGATTGTCTTCTCAACACCTCTGCTAAATATCGTGGGTGAGTTTTTATTTCTATCTCAGAGATAAATAAAATAATTATATTAGATGCATTTTTGCTTTATTGATTTTGCTCTTTATTGATTTTGTTTTGTAAAAAAACGATAAACGAAAATTGAAAAATAAAAAATAATAAATGAAAAATAAAAAATGAAAAACAAAAAATAAAAAATGATAAACAAAAAATGAAAAATAAAAAGTGATATATGAGAAATGTAAAATGAAAATTAAAAACTCAAAAATAAAAAATAAAAAATGAAATATATAAAATGAAAAATAAGAAATGAAAAATAAAAAATAAAAAATGAAAAACAAAAAATAAAACATTAAAAATGAAAAATAAAAAATTAAAAATGAAATATAAAAAATGAAAAATAAATAATGAAAAATGAAAAACGAAAAATAAAAAACTAAAAATAAAAAATAAAAAATAAAAAATAAAAAATGAAAAATGAAAAATAAAAAATAAAAAATGAAAATTGAAAAACAAAAATGAAAAATAAAAAATGAAAAACAAAAAATGAAATTAAAAATAAAAAGTGAAAAATGAAAAAAAAAATTAAAAATGAAATATAAAAAATGAAAAATAAATAATCAAAAATGAAAAATAAAAACGAAAAATAAAAAACTAAAAATTAAAAATAAAAAATAAAAAATAAAAAATGAAAAATGAAAAATAAAAAATGAAAAATGAAAATTTAAAAACATAAATGAAAAATAAAAAATGAAAAACAAAAAATTAGATATATAAAATAAAAAGTGAAAAATGAAAAATAAAAACTGAAAAATGAAAAATAAAAAATTAAAAAAGAAAAATAAAAAATGAAAAATAAATAATCAAAAATGAAAAATAAAAACGAAAAATAAAAAACTAAAAATTAAAAATAAAAAATAAAAAATAAAAAATGAAAAATGAAAAATTAAAAATTAGAAGTGAAAATGAAAAATAAAAACTGAATAATAAAAAAAGAAAAATTAAAACTGAAAACGAAACTTAAAAATAAAAAATGAAAAATAAAAAAAGGAAAATAAAAAATGGAAAATAAAAAATTGAAAATAAAATATGAAAAATAAAAAATGAAAAATAAAAAATGAAAAATTAAAAGTGAAAAATGAAAGATAAAAACTGAAAAATTAAAAATAAAAAATTAAAAATAAAAAATTAAAAACAAAAAATTAAAAATTTAAAGTGAAAAATGAAAAGTAAAAACTTAATAATAAAAAATTAAAAATGAAAAACGAAAAATAAAAAATGAAAAAAAAAAATTAAAAATGAAAAATAAAAAATTAAAAATAAAAAATTAAAAATGAAAAATGAAAAATAAAAAAAGAAAAATAAAACATGAAAAACATAAAATCAAAAATAAAAAATTAAAAATGAAAAATTTAAAATTAAAAATGAAAAATTAAAAATGAAAAACGAAAAATGAAAAATTAAAATGAAAAATAAAAAATGAAAAATAAAATGTGAAAAATAAAAAATGAAAAAAAAAAATTTAAGATAAAAAATTAAAAATGAAAAATTTTAAATTAAAAATGCAAAATGGAAAATAAAAACTGAAAAATAAAAGTGAAAAATGAAAAATAAAAACTGAAAAATTAAAAATAAAAAATGAAAAATTAAAAATGAATAATAAAAAATGAAAACTGAAAAATTAAAAATGAAAAATCAAAAATGAAAAATGAAAATGAAAAATGAGAAATAAAAAATTAAAAATTAAAATTAAAAAATAAAAAATGCAAATTGAAAAATAAAAAATGAAAAATGAAAAAAAAATTCAAAATGGAAAATAAAAAATTAATAATTCAAATAAAAAATTAAAAATTTTAAATTAAAAGTTAAAAGTGAAAGACAAAAAATGAAAAATGATAAATTAAAAATAAAAAAAAATATTAAAAATTAAACATGAAAAATAAAAAATGAAAAAAAAACGAAAAACGAAACCGAAAAATGAAAAATAAAAAATGAAAAATGGAAAATTAACCAGTTGAAGTAATAAGTAATAATATATATTTTTGTATTAGCGGAGCCCCTTTAGTAGATTGCTTTAAATGATACATAGATGACGCTTACTGTTTGATTTCAAAAAATTGCCATAAAAATCTTTAATTACTAGATGTTTACACATCTCCCCTGTGATCGTAATCACATAATTTTTTTTTTATAAATGAATGAATTAACTTAAGTTTTGTGTTGAAAAATCTTTTATTTTTGTATTAAATTTTATACATACTTGTCTCTGAATTTTAATTTGTAACTCAGGAATAAGTAATTAAGTACAAATGAATAAAAGATTATCAGCAACAACATACTTTTTTATTAAAAAAATTAAAAATATCACTTTCTAAGATATACTTTCATATAATAAAATTATATAATAAAGGGTCCGCCAAATAACTTTTTTTTTTTAAATGCTATAAAAAAAACTACTGAATACTATCTCAAATTTCTTTTTTTATTGAAAGTACAATCCTTCCGGCTAATAATGGAAAATAATTTCATTCAAATGGCTCCCTCGGCTGGCCATGCAGTAGCCTACATGATCGGTCCAATTTTTAAGCATATTATCGATTGTGTGCAGCTGTATTTCACCAATGGCTTCACGAATATTGTTCTTTAAAGCGTCAATTGTCTCTGGCTTCTTGGCGTAACACTTATCTTTGAGGGCACCCCACAAATGGTAGTCCAACGGTGTCAAATCGCAGCTCCGAGGTGGCCAAACGACATCAGCTCTGCGGCTGATAATGCGATCTTCAAAAACAGGCGCAAAACATCGAGTGTAGCTTAGGCTGTGTGGCACGTAGCGCCGTCCTGTTGAAACCAAATGTTGCCAATATCCTCTTCAATTTTTGTGAACAAAAATTCGTTCAACATGGCCCGATAACGATCGCCATTGACTGTAACGGCCACTCCTTGCTCATTTTCGAAAAAAAAATGGCCCAATTATGCCTCTGGACCAAAATCCGCACCAAACAGTGACTCGTTTTGGGTGTATCGGCTTTTCAATGTATGCGTGCGGGTTTTCTGTGCCCCAAATGCGACAATTTTGCTTGTTTACTTACCCGCCAAGATCAAAATGAGCCTCATCTGAAAAGATGATTTTTTTTTGGCAAAATCGGCAACTTCTGTAAGTCGATCGCAGGCCCACTTAGCGAAGCGAAAACGAATTGTATGGTTGGTTGGCTTCAACTCCTGAACCAATTGGACTTTGTATGTTCAATTCTTGAGAACGACAGTGAATTGATGTTGATGGCGCTTCACGCACACTTTCTGCCACAGCAGCAATATTCTCGGGTGTACGCACTGTTTTTGTCTTTTCACGCTTTGGTTTATCGATGAGGATGCCAGTTTCTTTTACTTTTTTCACAAGATAACGAACACACGGAGCTGACGGTGCTTCTCTTCTTCCAAAATTCGTACGCAATTTTCGCACACATTCTGCAACATTACCATGATTTTCAAAGTAATGTCGCAATATTTCCCAGCGTTGTTCAATCATATACACAACCATATTCGTTCAGCGGAAGGATAAAACTAATTATCTGTCAAATCAGACATGAGCTAAGTGTTACCATTCTCGAAATAAGCACTAGTTGAAAAAAAAAACGTTAGATGGCGGACCATTTATTATATTATCAGATATGCCTATAACTGATAATATCTTAGTTGCTACTTATGCAGATGACACAGCAATATTAGCTTCCAGCACATATCTAGTTCAAGCTTCGAATTTTGTACAAAGAGAGCTTAACGAAATTGAAATCTTATTGAAAAAATGGAACATAAAAGTCAATACAGAAAAATCTGTATTTAAAATTGCATTTAATTTACATTGAAGTAGCTGTCCAAGTATTTTTTTTTAACAATAATTGTGAAATTCCAAGAAGAGACAGTCTTAAATATCTAGGTCTACATATTGACAAAAGGTTAACACGGAGCACTCACATCAAAGCAAAAAAAAAAAACATCTGAAAATTATCCACCAGACGCCTCTTTTGGTTATTGGGTCCAAAAGTACAACTAAGTATTGAAAACAAGCTTGATATATAAAAATCTATGCTTAAACCGGTTTGGACTTAAGGCATTCAGTTATGGGGGACTACCAGAAACTGTAACGGTGAGATATTGCAACGACACCAATCAAAAGCATTAAGATCAATATTTGTCATATTTCTTGATTATTTCTCAGTGTAGTAAGGTATAATATTTATACTATTGTGGCAACCATAAAACCATAAAATTTATGATGTTGGCAACTCTGTAACAGAATGTGCATGTATAATATATTCTGATAGTTTTTCTAATAACATTGGTTTTACATGTCATTGTGAAATACAAAATATATAAAAAATATAATATATAAAAATTAAATGCAATTCCAAAAATATAAATCATCTTTTATTTAAAAGAGTTGAGCTTCCACACTATATTTTAATGAATTCCGTTCGTTGGAATTCGGAAAAACTGAATAACTGAATAAATAAATTCCGCCATAATTTAATTTTTTGTAATCTTTTTCACTAATCCATATTCAAATTTATCCATTTGTGATTTTTTTCACTAATCCATATTCAAATTTATCCATTACTGCAAAAATATGAAAATTTCACGTTCCAACCCCGAAATTTTGACAGGTATTATCTGAAATCATCAATGGTTCTTGAGTTATACTTGAAAAACTAAGCAAACAAATATCAAAATTTGGAAAAAAAAAAATATAAAAGGTCAAATTTTGGCTTGAGAACGCCAAAACCCTTTGGAGGTTTTTCCATACTGGCGAGTACTTTCATATATTTTTACCTCCCTTTATATTAACTCATAATATCTGCTTATCTGCGTGTCGACAAAACTTTGAATCGATTTTTAACCCTTTTCCCGTAATTAAATCGAGTTAAAACTTTGCAGGCAGCCTCGTGACGACAATTTTTTTTTGCAAAAAATTTTTGATTATTGACAGATATTTTGGTAAATTAATTTACAAATAAAGGAAGTATAATAAAAACTTGGTTTGTATGGGTAGGTTTTTTTTTTATTTATGTTTTTCATTAGTACATATTTCTAAAGGCATTTCATTTTAAAAATGTGAATTTTTAAACAGCACTTTTTCTTAAAAAATTAACTTTTCTAAAAAACAACTTTAAAAAAAGTAAACTTTCTTATAAAATTACTTTTGCTTAAAAAAGTACCCTTTTTAAACAAAAACCTTTTCTTAAAAAATTTACTTTATATAATTACATTACATTTTTTAAAGTACCTAAAAAAACTTTTTTTTATAAATTACCTTTTCTAAAAGTAAAGTTTTCTTAAAAAGTATCTCTTTTTACAAAACTACGCTTTTTAAAAAATTTCGTTTTTAAACTCTTTCTTTTAACTCATACTCTCTGTCTATCTGTCTGCCATGGGGCAACACATAGTCTTGTTTTGACTATAGATTAATTTTGGGGTAGTCACGCACAGTAACGCATAGTTACGCACAGTCACGGAGTGATCTAAATGTCATTTCCCTCATCCGATTGATCTGAAACTTGATCCACAGACTCCTTGTCAGCAAATATTAACTGAAAGATAGCCACGCATATTCGCGCACGGAGTGTTTTAAACCCCATATTTCCACATCTAATCAATCTGAAATTTGGTCCATAGACTTGTTGTGACCAAAGATTAATTTTAAAATAGTTAAGCAAAGTCACGCACAGTCGTGGAGAGATTCAAAACTCATATGGATAAGAAAGAAAGAGTTTTACCAATAGGTAAGATTATTTTAAAAGCATCTTTTCTAAAAAAGTTTCCTTTTTCACAAAGAACCTCTTTTAGAATAACTTTTGTTTTCTAGAAAGGTACCATTTATTAAATAATTATTTTTTTTTAACAACACTTTTTTTGAAACACGTTTTTTGGAAAAAGTAAATTTTTAAATAATAGTTCCTTTTTAAAACAAATTCCAAAACAAAATACTTTTCTTAAGAATTACCTTTTTTTAAAATGCCTTTTGTAAGTACCTTTCTTAAAAATTATTTAAAAAAATACCTATTCTTAAAAATTTAGTTTTCTTAAAAAGTGCCCCTTTTTACAAAATCAGTCTTTCTTAGAAAAGTTCCATTTTTAAAACCAACTTTTTTTTTAAAAGCACATTTTTTTAAAAGTACCCTTTATAAAAAAGTTCTCTTTTTGAAAAGCAACTTTTCTTAAAGAATATATTTTCTTAAAAAAGTACTCTACATTAAAAATGTACCCTTTTAAAAAAGTCTGTAAAGAGCAACTTAAATTTTTTATACCTTATACCACTATGTGGTTTGGGTATAATGACTTAGTGCTGCTGCTTTAAACTACCAAAAATATTTGACCTAAACCCATCTTTTATTATACCGATCGAGTCAGAATCACCTTCTGAGTCGATTTAGCGATGTCCGTCCGTGTGTCAATGTAAACCTTGTAATCAAACTACAGGTCAAAAATATGAATATATTAAATGAAACTTGGTATATAAGCTTTAATCGGCCATAGGATGAACGCTATTGAAATTTTTGAAATTCGGTCCATGTTCAGACCTAGTCCCCATAAAAATGACCTCTATGAAATCGACTTAAATTGCCATAAGATACAAATTATCATATAGATCTTGGTCAAATTGGGTTTGTGTGTATTTATTACATCCATTTAACAGTTGTCTAAAAATCAACCCCATATGGCAATCTTTGACATAGCCCCCATATAAAGCTGCTTCCCGATTTTCACTGAACTCTATCAAAAACAAAAATATTGCACAGATTTTTCTCAAATTTGGTTTATCTATTTTTTCAAAATATAAGTGAGCTTACCAAATATGGTCAGGATCGGTCCATTTTTCGACCTGTCCCCATATAAATATATCATCCGACTATAGACCGACTATAATTTTCTTACTTGTTTTACATGTTTTTTATACCCTATACCACTATGTGGTTTGGGTATAATGACTTTGTGCTGCTGTTTGTAACAACCAAAAATATTTGACCTAGACCCATCTTTAATTATACCGATCGAATCAGAATCACTTTCTGAGTTGATTTAACAATGTCCGTCCGTCCGTCCGTCCTCTGTGTGTCCATGTAAACCTTGTAATCAAACTGCAGGTCGCAAATATGAATATATTTTGACGAAATTTGGTATATAAGCTTCTATCGGCCATGGAATGAACGCTATTGAAATTGGTGAGAATCGGTCCATGTTCAGACCTAGCCCCCATACAAATTACCCCTATGAAATCGACATAAATTGCCATAAGATCCAAATTATCATACAAATCTTAGTCAAATTGGGTTTGTATGTATATATTACATCCATTAATCAGTAGTCCAAAAATAATCCCTATTGGACAACTCTTAGTCGTAGTCCCCATATAGAGCTGCTTCCCGATCTTCACTTAAATCTATCAAAAAAGAAAAATATTAGTCTGATTCTTCTCAAATTTTGTTTGTATATATTTTTGCAAAATACAAGAGACCTTACCAAACATGGTCAGGATCGGTCCATTTTTGGGCCTGCAGCCAACAAAATTAAGAAAAATCCCACTCAAATTTGGTTTATGCTTATTATCTATATCCAGTTAGTTGGGTCTGAGAGATAGGGTCTCTAAGCGCATGGTATAGGGTATCATATAGTCGGTCTAGACCGACTATAATTTTCTTACTTGTTGTTTTTATGGTCGTAATATTTAAGTTAGTTAATTTTTGGTGTAATATTTAAGTTAGTTAATTAATAAAAGAAACTATATAAAATATATATCAATATTCTGCGATTTTTATAACATCACAAAATGTTACAAATTGATACATACTGCTGTTGCAAATATCAAAATACACTAAATAACATTCATATATTCTATATATGTATATCCATACTAAGCACATATTAAAAATAATATAAATATAAATTATATTATTTATAAAAAATACTGCAATTTTTAAGGTTGCAAAAAATAGCATGATTTTAAGGGTTCTAATTTTAGTACATACTTGCATTCAAAAGTAGTAGTGAAACCATAAAATATCTACCCTGTAAAAAATTGGTGTTTAAAAAAACTTTTTTTGGCAGATGTCAATAATATAATATAGATGTCAATAATATTTAATTATAATACATTTTTAAAATTTATTACTTAATGTTTGGCGCAGGCAAACGCCATTCCCGGACTACAAAGAATTTTATGCACGAGTTATTCACATTAGGAACAATTCGCGGAGCTCAGCTCAATCAAAGTGATAAAGCCTCGCCCTGGGAAACATGTGTTCATGCTTTTCTTTGCACACACGCCATTCCCAACCACCAAAAAGTGTAGGCACGAGCTGTCCACATCAGGAATACTCGCGGAGCTCAACTCAATCAAAGTGCAATGATCAAGCCTCGTCCTGGGAAACATGTATTCACGCTTTTCTTAGCACAAACCGAACTTCTTATGGCACATTAAAAATAAACTAATTGAGAAGTACAATTCATCATTACGCTGTATTATAATACTATTTTCTTATTTTATTGCTAGCTAGTAAACAAAGTGATCGTATCATCGTGAACGAAATAGAATTGAAATGGTGTGCAGATTTGTTTTACTTAAAAAACTGTTTCTACAGGTAGTGAATAAAGTCCCAGTAAGCATTTTATGCAATAAATGATTATGTGGAGTCTTTCTTGACTCCTCTGTGCTACTAAAACAGTCATAAATGCGCTCTTTTGCTGATCACAAAATATTCTTTTGTCGGGAGAAAATATTACCTTACCCCCGACTCTTCTTGAGAGCCTTTTTTATCCGATTTTCTGATCAGTTTCAACTTATTTTTGAGTTGTATTTAATGTTATTTTTCTATAAATCACATTTTAAGCTTAAGCAACAATCATTTTTTAGTCTTTTTCTAATACCGCATGTGATTAATCAGTCTTTAATCATAAAAAGTGCTCGAAGAAGACACAGTAAGGTGATTTTTGTTTAAACAATCTTCGAAATGATGACTGAGATATCGTATATAAAAAAAAATTTACACACATACATATCCATAGTGGCACCAGTAAGTCGAACTCTAATCGGCTTCTTATATGTGTACAGCCGAACAAAAACGAAAATGCTCACCAAAAAGTAAAAGAAAGCAATAATTTCATTTAGTCTTATAAAAGCTTTTGAACAAAGCGGATGTATGTCGCATTGTCTTGTGAAATCTTACACTGTTTTTTAATAGGTACCAGTGATGCCAGGAGATTTTTTCAGAAATATCTACACTAATGAAAAAATCCGTTTTTTTGCCTACACCCACTTTTTTTCTCCCTACATTTTGCCCTAAACTACTTTTTTCAATTTTTCAAAAAAAAAAAAATTTATTTTAAATATGTTAATTTTCAATTTCAATAATGCAAAAATAATTTAAAAAAGAAGAAAAATAAGATAAGAATATCATAAGAATAACATGAAAACAACATAAAAAACCAACAGATATTATAAAAAAAATATTTTTACAATTCTGTATAATTCATCTTTTATATGGCTAGATGTGCATTTAAAATTTACACAATTAATTAAAATGGGATCTTATAACGCAAACAGAATTTTGGTTCTTGGTTTTAAAAAATATTTTTTTTAAGACATTGGTTATAAGCATGTATACTTAGATTTGATTTATCGCAATTTAACATTTTTTCACAAGCCTTGCATCTGCATTTAAAGTAGTAATCTTTGACCTGTTCCATCCCATTAGCTTCTCGTCTCTCACCTAACTTGAGTAAAAGCTTTGTTTTCTGTATTTCTTTGATGTGTTTTCAGCATCATCGAAAAACGAATCGGACATTTTTCTAAAATCAATTATATTTAAATTTATAATATTTTAATGTTCTTTTTATTTACAAACTTAATAAAATCGAAGAGATCTACAAAGATGCCGTACTTATGTATAAAAAAGATGCACAAAACAAGTAAACTGCACAAAAAAGTGTTTTTTACTTGTCATTGTTATTAAAGAAGTCACATATTTACTTCCTCCATATTATAGAGTTATTACCAGACTTAAAAGAGGTATACATATATTTTTAATTTTAAAGTTTTAAATTGAAATATATATAATATTAATTTGTTAAAAAAAACAAAATTGCAAAAAAATCCCTACAATTCGACAAAAGTAAGAAATCTTTTGCATGAAACACAGACGCAAATTCATTTATTGATGCGTTACAAACGGAATGACAAACTGATGTAATCAGATCTGAAAAATAAAACTGATTAACGCTAGTACTTTTAAAATATAAGACATGGACAAGTATCCCGAAAAAGATCCGAAATTAAAAAATATATTTTTTTTTTGTTATTTTTATTGACTTTAAAATTGTTAAACGTAAATGCGGAAAATTCAGAGTATTTATATTTTCAAATATTTTATTTGCATTTGTGCAAGAAAACCTAGGTGGAGGGTATCAAAGATTCGGCATAGCCGAATTTAACACTCTTACTTGTTATAATTAAAATTATAACTAAAAAAAAAACACTAGCAGCTGAGGCTATCGGTTTAATCCATAATATTAATAGTCGAGGCGATTTCTTGTGACCGATTTTAAACCTTCAATTACCAACCGATTTTGACAAAAATTATACAATTTGAAAATATTTCTTTTTAGCTGTCCACTATATTTACAGATTTTCACCATCTGGAACATTTTTTTGGAGTAAGGTTCATTCAAAGTTGCTACCAACACATTCATGAAACACATACTTAAGCTGCAAATAAAAAACGATACAATGCTGTGTGTGTGCTTATTAAATTTGTGTTGAATTGTGAGTTGGCTTAAATTGATTAGCATGCCTTTATGCTCTTATTAAATTATTTAACAAACCCAGTTATATGTATATGTATCTTCTGTGTGTGTTAAACAAATATTTATAAATGAAAAAATAAAATATCTTAGAATTTTCACCCGAATTTCAAGTGATTGGCTCTGCTAGTATAAATTAATATTAAAGATGTTCCTTTATGTTACTAGTGATATATTTTTGTTTCCTAAAAGCACTATAAGTAGGCTCGAATATGCAATTTAATAGACTAATTAATCGCTTATCATTCCAAAGTTACAGCAAAAACTGTACAATAGGAACATTTTTCCCAAAACACAGAAAACCAACTAACAGGTTAAAAAAAAGAGTTTTCCACCTTTTATGAATAACCATCAATAAAAAATATATTGTATATCTATGTCGTTACCAGATCTAATAAATTATAATATCCCTGAAGAAGTTGGAAAAAATCCCAACGAAACCTAGAATGAAATAATTAAATAAATAATCTTTTATTTACATTGATTATGACCTTAAAAAAGCCCATTAGAAGAATTTCTGAATATATCAAAAAAATAGAATAAAAAAAGGTCGACCAAAAACTGAAATTAAAAAAATAACAATATTTTAATATTACGACCACTGTGTATCAATCGCCACACTGCATTATTTTCGACGGCTTATAGTCAATAAGAGCTATCCTTTGTTTTTATGAAAATAAGTTTTCGATCGCAAACACTTCAACGGGAGGAATAAAATAATTCTAGACCCAGTTTTTCTTTCTCTCTTTTTTTTTTTTTTTTTGCTAAATTAGTTTTGGTGAGGTTACTATGCTACATTTTGATAATACATTTCTTACATAAAACCGAATGGCAGTATTTGGCAGTCTTGTACATGAGATGCATAAACACAATGCACTCGCTCATTGCATGTCTGCATTTTTGTCATCTCATACATACGGAAAACAGCAATGGAATACTTGCTAACTCTTTTTTTTTTTGGCTGACATGCAACAGTAACTTTAAAAAAAAACCTCAGTATTAAAACACACTTGAACAAGAGCGGGCATAAAAATATTATTTGTTAACTACAAAACTAAAAAATAGAAACAAAACTTTGAAAAAAGTTTAAGTATATAGAAAAAAATTATAATAAAAACAAATATTTTAATGTTTTAAATAGCAAAATGAGTTAATTGATTTTTTGTTCTGTAGTAAAAAATCGCCGCAAAACTTCAGTTAATACAAATTGGCCAATTAAAAACAGAGCGGGCAAGAACAAAAAATAAAAAATATATATGTACATAATAAAAAATAAATCTTAATAATTATATGAGGATTTTTAATAATAGTTCGTTGGATGGTTTTCATAGCAGAGTAAAAAAAGGAATAAGAAAACAAAATTAACGAAGAAAGAAAAAACTAATTAACATTAAATTTAACACTTAACATTGTTTGTTCAAGTTTCAGTTTATCGGTACAAAAAAAAAATCGTTTTTTTATTCTAAATTATTTCGTAAATGTAAATTTAACAACAATTCAATTCATCTGTAAGAAAAAGTTTTTAATTTGTTTTTAATATGAACATAAAATACTGCTATTAAATTTATTTGTTCATTGACCACTTACATTACATAATATCTATCGTGTACTAACATTAAGTTAAACTTTAGTTTAGTTTTTTTTATGATAAAAGTTTTAATTTTTTTTTACCAAAGTAGTTGTTCGTGCTTGTAGCATGTCATAGTTAGACATTCAACATATTTGCAGTGCATTACGTTTTTTTTTTTATTTTTTTTTCAACTACTAGTGTACCGAGTGTAGTTACTGAAAAATAAACATGTTATCACGTCGTGGCTTATATGATGTGGAGCAATCGACTAGACGTTATGCAAAGGTAAAACCAATTTCAATATGAATTTTTCGACATAACCAAGAAATTGGCAAACAAAATTGTAACATTTTATTGCAAAAACTTTATAATAACAACAAAATATAATACATTTAGGGAAGTTGTGGCTGTTTTATTTATTTGAAATAAGGAATTATGAGGAAACTGCCAATTAAAAAACATATGTTGTTACGTTGTGGCTTGGTTGTTTCTAACGCAAGATATGGTCTAAATAGTCAAATTCTGCGAGTCTCAAGTTCAGCTGTCCACAAATTATAAAAAGATAGTAACACTTAAATTGATGTTTCGTTTAAAGTTATTTAAAAGAAATTTTTTGTTGTTAATAAATTTAAATTTTCTTCGCATAAGCAAATAATTGAATTAATAGATTTCTTAAATTGAAATTCTTCAATCAATGAAACGTCTTGGAAAACATTATAATTTTTAATAATATCTATTATTAATAAATATTTGTGTTTTCTTCGACCTTTTTGTTGTTATTAATTTATACATTTATTGATCTTGAGGCCAATTTTGGAATTTTTGTTGTTGTTATACCCTCCACTCCAGTGTGCAGAGGGTATATATAAGTTTGTCATTCCGTTTGTAATAATTAGAAAAAAAATGTTGGACCCCATAAAATATATATATTTGTGATCCTTATAACAACCGGAGTTGATATAGCGATGTCCGTCTGTCCGTCTGTGGAAATCACGATGACGGCATCAATCGGGCAGCTAGGGTGCTCGTTGACATAAAAAATGATTCATTAACATCCTGAAAAGTTTGCTATTTCAAATCGTCCAAATCGGTCGATTAGGGCCTGAGATTTGAATGAAGAACTAAAAAAAAGTCTTGAAAAAATATAATTTTCTATGTTGTTCTTGTCACGATCACGCCCTGAATGGTGCAGCTAAAATGATCATTTTTAGTGAGAATGATTCAACAAATTCATGGGAAGATTTCTATTTCAAAAATCATTGAAATCGGTGGAACAGGTCCAGGGAAATCTAAAAAAAAATGAAAAATATGATGTTTCTATATTGTTCTTGTTGTTATTCTAAATGTTGTATTGTTGTCATAGCTGGACTTGTTGTGTTTGTGGTCGTTGTGGTAATAATATAATAAAAACTAACCCTTTGTAAATTTTTTTTATTAACTCTGGTAGAAAAATTAAAAAGTTTCCATTGTTTTGGCATCACTCTAAGAATTTGTTAGATCATTTCTGTTATTACCACGAGTTAATATAATATAAAGGGAGTAAAAATTCACCAACACCTAAAGCAGATAATGCTAAAATACCTAGTTGTTAATAAAAAAAAAACAATGTAAATTTAGCAAAAAAAAATTTATGTATAAATTTATTTAAAGAGAAAAAAACAAAAATAACGTTTGATACTGTATTTTTTGTGTGTAATATTTACATATACATACATACACATATTAAATAATACAAATAATATACATATATTCTATATATGTATATCCATAACAACTGCATGTTAGAAATAAATCGGTATATTATTTTATTTACATAAAATTCTGCAATATTTTGTTGTGGGGAAATTCATTTCTTTTGCATTAACAGAGTGTCACTTCATTTTGCTCAGCGTGACTATGCCACAGTAGATGGCGCCACAATTTTTGTTTGTTCTAATTAGCTTTGCAATAGTTATTTCTATTTTAACATGAATGTCAATATTTTCAAATAGATATTATACATAACAATGTTAAGAGTATACACGGGCTGGTCTTTTATTTCATACGTTTTTTCATTATTCTTTTACAAATATGAACATAAGTTTGGCATATTAACTTTTTGTTGTCTTTACAAAATAGAGTTACCGAGTTCATCAATGAGTTTTTTGCTTTCAAAACAGTTCTACATAGTTATATAGAATTATTATTCTGCTTTACCTACAAAATATCTGATTGCGATTACATCTAATTTTTAAAAATTGTTTATAATTACTAAAGCATTATTCACATAAATACAAAATTGCACTTTTTAAATTTTCCATTCAAATTTAAGAAAATATCAATTCTAAAAACTGGAATTAAAAATTTCCAATTATAAATTACAATTAATTGAATTTCAGAAAATCATATCAAAACGTCGGAAATTATAATTTTAAATTTAGAAGACATCAATTGCATCTTTAATATATAAATTTTATTCGTTAAACACAAATTGAAATTCCAAAAAAAAAAAAACACCAAATACCTGTGTTTACATTTAAAAAATTTTTACATTTAAAAAGAAATCTCGACATTCAGGAGAAATTAATAGATTTCAGTACCGCGATTCAGTAACTTCTTTTAACGATAGTCGAATCGTTAAAAAAAGAAAATTACAAAATTATCAGTAAAATTTTTAAACGATATTCGCTATTGTTAAAGTGAGCTGTTGTTTTATATAAATAAAAAAATTAAATAGCATATTCAATTCATTATTTCATTTTCAAATAAATAAACAGAAATATTAGTAAAAAAAAAATAAAGATATTAAACATAAACATAAAATCATCCTGTCAAACACGAAGTAATTTGTTTTTTCTATTCTTCTTTGTTTTTTTCGCTTATTTTGACAGAGATGCCACTCCTTTACAATTTAAATAAATAGAAAAATAGATTTGTCAACTGCCGTTAAGATGTCTGTACTTAGTGAATCACTTAATCCTTAGTGCAAACAACAATAGCTGTCGATATATTTTGCCATTGTCGGATCGTTGAAATTTACAGAATCGGACTACAGAAAATATTAATTTAAATTCAATGAATTTTAGAAAACCTCAAATGATACTTAAGAATTGCGAACATAAAAACTGTTACACAAATAAACGCAATTTGATGAGAATGTTATTTTTTTTTATATATAAATTTTCACAATTTTTTTTTGGATGAAAATTTGAAGTTTTTCAGAGAATAAAGAGAACAAATTATTTTATTTAAAATGTTTGGGACATTTGGTTTTTTGCGTTTGGCATCCCTAATTTGAATATTTATTATTAAAAATTTATTCTCTATGTTTTCAAAATATGGCAATATTTTAATAAAAACGTTGAGAGAGCTTTGGTTATTATTTTGTTACTCCATCCGACCTATACGGCCGCAATGAAAAAATATTTCGCCATTTAAAAGAAACTATACAGTCATCTCCAATTAGCACGATTTAATGCATATAGCCACCCTACACAACCATTACCTTTGCAATGAAGGTTAAGGCGAGCTATTTAATTAGC